>PVKA01010934.1:0-62700 GCA_004027165.1 Ctenomys sociabilis | reverse complement strand
TTTTGTTGAATTCACACACCTTCAATTTTTAAATGCCAATGGAATACCCATCCTGACAAAACTAAACAAAACAGGGACACAAATGAAGGACCAATTTGTATCTGTATATACAAAATAGGATAGCTATTTTCTCTTAATACAATGAGAAGAAAGATTTGTACTAATACTGTTTGGACAGGATATCATGTCTGCATCTTGTGCTATGAATAACTACTATGAAGACAACAGTATGCAATGCATTAATTATTGAAACTGTCCTATTAATTCATTTTGAAAATGTCTTATTGCTATTTGTTTCTCAATAAAATTAATAAAAAAGTACATAAAGATGCTTAAAGATCATTTACCTAATCAATATTGAAATCTTATCATTCTGGAGAAAAATTGAAGATAGCATGTTATGGATTTATTTTATAATCCATTTGCCATTTTTCCCTGTTTATTTGAAGTAGATACTTAAGATATAGCATTGAATAGGTTTCCAGAACTTAAAATATTCTTCTTGATTATTCATTTCATAAATACACTGGACAATTATAAAATATTCTATTTATATTTCCAATTATTTGTGTTTTGAAAATGCATTCAGTTTTATGAGATTGTAAGCAATTTCTGTGAAAGTAAGCTATTGAGGAAGACAGAGAATGTTAGTATATTTGAGAAGAAAATACTTAGCCAGATTAAAAAACATTCTATTCAGGATTTGTGTGTATGTGTACATTTTAGTCTTTATTGCCTACTTGAGAGTTCCAAAAGTAAACAAGGTAAGAAAGGGGTAGTCATTTTTACATCTACGTAAAGATTATGGAAAGTAGAGATCAATCTGTGACTTTATGTCATCTGATTGCATGCAAACAATAACTCTAATTTCATTCTATCCTTACATTTTCCTTGATAACAGCAAAATTGGTATGTCTTGTCAGCATAATAGATGACTAATGCTTTAAATTCTTCTGTTTAGTCATTCATTTTCCTTTTTCACTGACTTTGAATGATCCTAATACAGTCATTTACTCAATCTATTGGTCATGTCCTATACTAAAGATTGGCTTAGCTAATACCATGATGTTAGGGATTATAGCAAAATCAATAGCATCATAAAATAATCACAAGATTTTTATCAATTATTGTATTTAGTACTTATGAGATTGATATAATTTGTCTGTTGGAAAACTGAATTTCAAAACATTACATAATTTCCTTAAATCTACCCTGGGTTAATGGGAAAATAAAGCATAAGTCCCATTTATCATGGCACCAGAAGAAAATGTTTAGGAAGGGCTTGACATTGGCCATGTGTTTATTAAAATACACCGGGGGCTGGAGTGATGAATTTAATATAATATCATTGTTTCTGGGAAAACATTTTTGATCACAAATTGAAGAGTTAGCAAGCTAGGTTTTGATGTTTAACACAAATCCCTGTTATAAATCCAAGAAAAATTAGCTCAAGTAACATTTATGACAATATATTATTATTTATTGATTTGAAATACCATTGCTAGGTTTTATTCATTTAAGAAAACACTAATTTCTTGCTGAAATGAAATTTTTCTGGCACTGAAAATAGATTCTTTGAAACCTAAAATTTGAACTTTTCAAAAGAAAGGAAAAACTGATATTAAAGAATGAGGTGCCTGGAGCACTTACAGCTAACTCTTTCTTGTGCATGTTAATATAAGTAACACAATAAAAGTAAAAATTCATGCTTAATCATTTGCAATGAGATCATAAATGTGAGAGCAACTGAGGAATTCACTGGATGCAAAAGCAATGATGAGAATTCCAGAGGGAATGAGAGAAGGAGGCAAGTGAATTTGTCTCTTTTTAAAATTTTGGGCAGGGTCTCACTACACAGCTTGGGCTAATAGTGATCTTCTTGTTTTCAAGTCTCCCAGCACTGTGATTATAGGCATGTGACACCATGCTTGGTTTTGTGGCCGGCTCAGCATGTTCAGGGGAGGGCCTGGCACAGCACGTGGTTCCAGGGAGTTAGCCCGGTCCCTGAGCTTGCCTAAGTAGAGGCTTGGTCTGCTAAGCTATATCACCAGCCTTTTGAATTTGTTTTGAAAGAACTTTATCAAACACAAACAGATGAGCAGAACTGAAATTTTGTACCACAGTTCTTAATGATTTGACTTTAATATGTGTAAATGATTAATGTATTGGTTTATTTACTGTGTTAACCATTTGGAAATTAAGTCAACTGATACATTTCATCCTTAAACTCACATGAACTCAGAAAAGAGCTAGAAAGGCAAAAGCAATCCTGGGTAACAAGAGCAAAGGAGGAAGCATCAAAATTTCATATTTGAAATTATATTACAAAGCAATAATAATAAAACAGCTTGGTTCTAGCACAAAAGCAGACTCAATATCAGTGGAGCAGAAAGAGAATGCAGAAACAGACTGGAGTACATTTAACTGTTTGATCTTTGATGGTGCTTGCTTTAGCAGCACATATACTAATATTGATATTTGACAAAGAATCAAAAAAAATATAGCAGAAGAAGGTTCTTGTTTAATAAATGGCTTTCAGAACTGGCTATTAACATGCAGAAGGTCAAATCTAGACTTCTATATCCACCATATACTAAACTTAAATCAATGTGGTTGAAATAATTAAATGTTAAAATGAAAACAGCCTTCTTAAACTGCTGGAAATTTTTGAAATTCTTAAAATCATATGCACAGGCAAAGACTTTCCAAACAGAACTCTGATTGCACAGGAAGTAAATTCAAGAATAAAAAAATGTAATCGTATCAATTAAAAGTTTGCATAGAAAACAAAACAACTAAAATAATGAAAAGGAAACTTACAGAATGGGAAAAACTTTTTTTTTTTTACCAGCTATTCATCAAATATATGACTAAGATATAGAATGTACAGAGAATTTAAAAAATCAGACACCGCATCCAATAAAAGACTCAATCAAAAGTGGGCAGACACTTCAGAGAAACAGTATAAATGGACAATAAATTCAGGAGTGACACTGGTGTTAGAGAAATGCAAACTAAAACAACGTCAAAATCCTGCTTTATCTCAGAAACATCAAATAAAAATAAATGTTGGTGAGACTGTGGGGAAAATGAAACCTTTTTTCTTCATTGGTAGCAACATAAAGTAGTATAATCACTATGAAATTCTGTCTAGGGATTTTTTAAAGAAAACTAAAACTAGAAATTCCCTTTGACCCAGCTGTTCTCTAGGTATCTTCCTAAAAGGGTTAAAGACATTACATGACAGAGATATACGCGTACCTACATTTATAACAGCACAAGTTATAATAGCTAACTCTTGGAAGCAATCTATATGGCCATTAATAAAACCATAAAGACAATGTTGAATTTATAATCCCTGCAGTTGCCCTGCTGGCCCCAACCACTGGGGCATGCTGAAATAGCAAATGAGACTGGGCATGGTGGTGCGTGCCTATAATCCCAGTGCCTAGTCAGCTGAAAACAGGAGAATCATTGAGTTTGATCTGTGTAGTGAGACCCTGTAGACCCTGTACTAAATGCAAAAAGAGAAAAAGAAAAAGAAAAGATAATGTTGAATTTGCAAAGCATGCAAACAAAGAAAAAGCCCTAAAACAAAACAAGAGAAAAAACCATGGAGTATACTACTCTGGTAGAAATGAAGATGATTTTTTTTTTAGAATAATGGATCCTTGAAATTATAATGTTAAATAAAAAAATCAGACATACAATTGTCATATGATTTTTCTTATATGAGAATCCTAAATTATAAATAAAGAGAAAATAAAAGTTAGATGACAAGAAATAGAAGATCTCTCTGAAATGTGAAGGAGATCAAGAGATTGGGGATTACTGGGAAGAAAACCCTTGCTAAAAAATAATTGAAGTGTACTGTGTACATGTACCAAAATCACATAAAGTATGTAAACCCTATGTAATATAATATACCAAAAAGTTTGAGACTACTCATGAAAAATGTTTACAGTGAAAAAGACTTTTGTTTAAATAAAATTCTACATTTTCAGGCTGAAATAAAAATTATTAGAAAAACTGAAGGTGAATCAGCCACTTTCAAAGCCTGAATTGATCATCTAGGGATGAACTAAAAAGCTATCTCAAAGCACAAAGAAATAAATAGATTAAAATAAAAATTAAACTACATAGTAAGACATACATCATATATTAATATTAGAAATTCCATAAGTAATAAAATCAACCAATGAGAGATAATAAGTAACAAGAATGAAATAGATATAAGATCAAATATTCTCTTCTCAAATGTAAGTGAACTAAATTCTTTTTCTGAAAAATTGTGACTGTGATTTGTTGAAAAACAAGTTCTTACATGACAAATACAATAAAGAAAGCCAAGACATAAATATGTCAAAAATCATAAATATATGCACAGAATAATATAGAAGTGCCAATATCAGAGGAATAATTCAGTGAACTAAAATTTAGTTGGAATTAACAAATGTAAGAAAATGAACATTCCTTTCAAAATTGGCAAATATGTCAGACAACATATGGAAGCATATAATGGGAATGCTATGATCAATACACTCATTTAATGGTAGTAACCTTAAAAAAGTAAGGGTTTACTTGTATTTGTGGACAGAATGTTTATAAAGATTGATCAGGTACATGACCATTAAGAAAAGCTCAACCAGTCACAAGTCTGATTCCTCTTCATCCAATTCTTAAACAGATAGAGACCTTTCTTATTTTTTTTACACTGCTTTGGAAGGACTAGCCTGACCTTTGCCAGTTCCTTAAGTCAATGTCCCTTACTATTCTAATTAAACATTTTTGTAGATAGAAGAAGAGAGAGAAAGAAACTAACAACTAACAGAAGGTGCTCTTCTATTAAAATGAGTGATAAATGCAATAAACTTAATTTAACTATCTAGAAATTAAGAAACACATTGAGGAAGATATAAACATTGATAGAGTTGTGACGGATGAGATAGCTCAGGGGACTAAAGCATCTGTTTAGGCAAGCTCAGGGACAGCGGTTCCAGGCATCACGTGCCACATGGGCCCTGTTCCCAGCACACTCTGAGCCAGCAACAAAATAAAATTGATAAAATTAACTTTAAAAAGCAGAGAATACAAAAATCCTACATCACTACCTAAAAAATTAGAAAATAATATAAAGCCTTTATCACATTCTATATTAAGAATATTTATAAAATATAGCACAATCTCTCTTGATCTTAAGAAACTGGCAGAATAATACGAACAATTATCTAAGCAGAAGTCAAAAGAAAATGAGTGAATCTAAAATTTTTGATATTTATGAAATGCTATCAATAAATTGACCAAAATGATGATTTTTGAATGAAAAATTTCAGTATAAAACTGATGAAAAAATGGCAAAGACAAAATTAGCTTTGTGAAAGAAACAGAATGAAGGAAAACACTGAAGCAGTCATAGATTGAATTTCAATTCTTTGAAAAAAAATTGAATCTCGAGAAGACTAAATGACTTTGCATAAAAACGTTTTAGTGAAATCATTTCAAAAAGAATAAGCAAACTGAGGCAGAAGAATCACAAGTTGGAGCCCAGCCTTGTTGATTTAGCAAGACCTTGGTGCAAACAAAACAGCCTAGGTTGTAGCTCAGTACAAATATCCTATATTAAGTATTGAATACTAAAATCAAAGATAATTTTCCTACTATTTTGTGCTAAAGACCTTGAATAGATTATCATGGAGTCACCTTTGAAAAATTCACTACAGCCTGCTGAATTTCTAGATTAACTTCAACATTTAGCAGGTGAACTTCGCTGTGCTGTTTCAACTGCTTCCTGCTGCAGAAACAGTGAAAGACTTCCGTAGCTCTTCAAGCTCCTAAGGATTTCCTGCCATTGTGGTTCTGGTGGAAAGCCAGCCTGATGGGCTGTGGGGCCCACTTGGGTGGTTCATGGAGCAGAGTTCTGGTCATGTGGATGTGGGCTGTGGAGTCAAGGCATCTAAAACGTAAGCCAAATGGAATGTCTATGTTAAACTGTGCATGTCACATATTATATCCCATAGATGAGGTAGTTCATTAAAAGGCACTAACCCCAATAATTATAATTTTGAAAATATAAGTAATCTAATTTCACATGATAGAAACACAAATATAACATACTAAATATTGACAAACTGAAACCAAAGGTAGGGAGAAACAATAATGCACTTAGATGAGTTTTTTTTTTTTTTTCAAAATGTGTAAAGACTGTTAAATATTGGCAAATCACTGCATGACACTTTATGAGTTTACTAATAGACCAAATGACATGAACATAGACATAAATTATTGTCCTGCGCAGATCGGCGCAGAAAAAAGACCCGAGACACCTTGTCTTCCTTTTAGAAGGAAAAGATCTCTTCTACCTTTATTGTGGAAGCACAGCAGCTTATATAGTATAGCTAAGCCAATCATCAGCAGCCACGTATAAATATACAGCCAATCCCGCTCTGTTGTCAGGCAGCCCCCCCCAGTCTGTCTGGATCAACAGGCAGGGCCATGTCTTACTTCCTGTTATTCCGAACATGTCAAGGCAGAGCCCATAAAAAACACCAAGCTGTTACCCAGAGCGTCAAGCCGCTGCTTGCACCGCTCCCAACAAATTATAAAAATAACTTGTTGAAATTTAGCAATTTGGAAAAACACTAAGTTAATTTGCAGGAACCTATTTAAAGATAATTTAGATTATTTAAAGAAAACTTTTTTTTAAGGGGCAAATCCATTACAATTATGTTAAGTTATGAGAAAAATCTATCATTATTATGATTGTTAATCTTAATCTTATAAATTCTTCATAAAATTTGAGATAACAAAATTATTTGGTATAAGTATTGAAAAACAAAAATAAATGTTGACAAGTATAAAGAACTCTGGTGGAAAAGTCTCAGATTTAATGAAAATACATGATAAAAGATGAATAGGCTTTGCTATGTTAAAAATTAGATTCTGAAGATGGGATTAAGAAAAAAATATGTCATTAACAATGTAATAAAACAAGAAAATCCATTCTAAAAGAACAAGAGCTATGTAAGGGACACCACAAAATTTTATTGATAGACATACATAGAATATAAGGATTACCTATAAAAAGGGAAGGTTATTTATTTGGATAAAATAACCTGATATGATAAAATAAAACAAATTACTAATGATAATCTCACTGTGTTTTGAAATCGAATCACATTGAATTTTACATAAAATAAGAAATATCTTATGATAACTGAGAAAGTTGTGAAAGAAAATATTATTGAAGGGAGAGTTGTGCTATAATAACAGGTCATAGCATGAGACATCTCAACTGAAACTAATATGGTAATTGCATAAGCATAGATAAATATATCACTGAACAGAATACTTAATCCTGTAAATAACAAGTATAGGAAATTTAATATAGGATAAAATGATATTTAATTTAAGTAGTTTGAGTTTAGTTATTCATGTATCTGCAAGATAGTTAAGTTAAATTAGTATTCCCATATTATAGCATACAAAAATGAATTAAAGATGAAATAATTTTAATGTAAAAATGAAATAATGTAAAGTTCGCCTGCACAGAAAATTAATTTGAAATATATCAAAAGGAAAACTTTTAATACATAGAAGAAAACAAGGAATATGAAGCTAACACTGAATGTTGTTGACTATGTAAAATTAAGTGTCTGGTTTTATTTTTGTTTTTATTTTTTTGACAGAAATGGGGATTGATCTCAGGCCCTTGAGCTTTCCAGGGAGGCATTTATTCTACTCAGCTATCTCTCCAGCCCCAACTATATAAAACTAAATAGAAATGCAATTTACAAATAATAAATGAACAACATGGTTGTTAAAGTTTTTAAAAATAGAATACTAATGCTTGATATTATTCCATTTATACATCATTTGAAAATTTACTACATCTTGCTAATTGTAAGCTGTAATAGAGAGTGGATATGGAATAGAAATTTTAGGAAGACAAAGTATAACCTACATTGATATGAAATACTGTTAAATCATTAGCGCTCTAGGAAGTTTGACAATAGGATAATACTTCATGTTTACACTTAGTAATATAGAAACAGCAATGGCTACTTTTGGTGGAATTACATAGGTAGAGGGAATGATGGTGGGAATGTGATGTGTTTCAGTCACTCCGCACAGCACCTTAGAAACACTACTCAAATCTACCCATCTCCATTTTATCTATCATGTATCAAGCTGTCTTGATCTATCTATCTATCTATCTATCTATCTATCTATCTATCTGTCTGTCTGTCTGTCTGTCTGTCTGTCTGTCTGTCTGTCTGTCTGTCTGTCTGTCTGTCTGTCTGTCTGTCTATCCTTTTGCATTTAGGACAGGGTGTATAGAGTCTCACTACATAGATAAGACTCCTAGTGCTCCTCTTGTTTACAACTTCCAAAGTTGGGAATTATAGGTGTGTGCCACCACACCCAGTCTCAATAGCTGTCTTAGTGTATCCCGAAGCTGGGGCCAGCACCACAGACCCAGGGATTGAAATCCTGGCCTCTGCATCTATCTAAGTAGGTACTTTAATCTGCTGAGCTATTTGGCTGATCCTTATCTATATTTTAATAATTCTAATTTTGCAAATACTATCTCAGTGAAAGAAAACCACCTACATACTTTGGAAGACCTAGAAGAAACTGGATTTATTTGAATTCATCTTCATAGCCAACATCTGGAAACATTATAAATTATGGTAATGCAAATCATAATACACCAAGGCCCTGTCAAATATGGGATATTGTCAAATATCCCATAGAATATCAGAATCACACAGGTTGATTTGAGTTAATTGCATAAAATATTTTTCATAGCAAAAAGCAAGTTGAAGACACATATTGTATACTCTATTCCACAAGCCATGACCAACCTTATTTAATTGTATACATATATGTTAACTATATTCATATGTAACTATATAATATGAGGACATTAAATGTGCACATGATATCATCAATATTTTTCAACTTGCAAAGAAATGAAGTGAATAAAAAAATGGAGGGAAAAATGAAGCCCTAATACAAAGACATCTCTAATATATGGAATCCTGTTTATGTATTAATGTAAAGCCATATGTCCTAGCTTGCACCTATATATTCTCCCAAATCCTCAAGCACTCATATATGGAGCTTTAGGGATTACATGTGTGTGGTACTGATATTTAGGATGCATGAGACCAAAACTGTCAACTGACTGGTTTAGTTCCAGGAATGGATAATGGGAAAGCTCACCCTGGGTGTGGATGGCACCACCCAAAAGGCTCACAGATTTGATGAGATAAAAGGAAAAGAGGTTTGCTTTGCCTGCTGATTGCTGCCTTTTTTCTGCCCTGCCATGGACTTTTTCTCTTCCACCATGGGGCTCTGCATGCCAGCCTGTCTCAGGGCCAGCTGACTAAAGACTGCAACCTTTAAAAATATGAACTGAAAGAAATCTTTCTGACTTTAACTTGTGGGTATCAGATATTTTGTCTCAAGAAGAAAAGCAACTAAGACACATATATGCACACATAATTTAAAGATAATTATAAATACCAAAACCACTAGAGGTACCTGTCCATGTTATTGTGCTTTAAAGGTTGGTAGATATATTCTGATCATTTTAATTTTTTGTAGGCATTCTGCATCACATATATCTTTTTGTTTTGTTTTATTTTTATTTTTAATTTTGTATTTAGTACAGGGAAACATGATCTCCTTACACAGATTGGATTTATAGTGATCCTCCTGTTTTCAGCATCCCATGTGCTGGGATTATAGGTATGTACTACTATGTCCAATTTCAGTTGCTGTCTCAGTGCACCCTGGGGATGGGGTTGACATAGCATGCCAGGAACCGAACTCTGGTTCCTGCATCTGCCTAAGCAGGTGCTTTAATCTGCTGAGCTATCTGGCAAGCCTGTTTTATTTTATGGAAAAATAATTTATGTATTAATTCATAACAAAATAATAGGAGAACAAAATAGTGAATTCATTGCATATTGTTATCTTCAAAGTAGCTACTCAGAGTAAAAGATATACCACATGTGTATGGACACTCACTTTTACTCATTGATTTGGCAAAATCCTTTTCAGAGTGTCTATTTTCTTCTGTGGATATCTATTTCTTTATTTATTTATTTATTTTTTTTTTGTGGAACCAGGGATTGAACTCAGGCCCTTGCGCTTGCCAGGGAAGTGTTTATTCCCCTGAGCCATCTTTCTGGCCCTTCTGTAGATATCTAAAGGCAAAGCATGTGTTAACACCTTACTAACACTCCATCTTTCAAATCATGCTGCAAGAACAGTCCTCAAGAAAAGTGGAAACGTAAACCCATTACCTACATAAAATGGAAATTGGAAAAAATTTCTTTAAATTTTTTTTTAATCAATAAACACTCAGAAATCCAACATGATTGTTAGTATTCCCTCACGATTTTATGAGCGGGAAGGTACATATGCTGAGCCTGTATGAGAGTTGAAAAGAGAGGTCAACAAAGCCACTAAGAATGGAAGGAAACAAGCTTTTCAGAATGAGGTGAAATTTTAATCCAAGAAGCCTTTGGTGACTGGGCTCCCAAAATGCAATGCAGTTAGGTGCCTCAGCTTGAAATATGGGCAAGCGACTCTGTGAGACTCCATCTCAAATTTTAAAAGCAGTGTTGATGATGTAGTTTAGTATAAAGATCTTGGCTTCAATCCTCAATACAAAAAATGAATGAATGACTAGAATATATAAAAAAATAAATAAATCCACTCTTTTTTTTAACCTATGTTAATGGGACTTTTATCCTTTACCAAGGCTCATTGGTGCCTTAAATTGTGCCTCACTGTACATGGTAAAAATTGGCCTTCATTCATTATTTAGCAAATGTGTGTCTCCCCCAGGCTAGGCACATTGCTGGATGCACTTAGTGTATAAACTAGTATTAGGGCAGTATTTTTTTTTTTAACTTATTAACATCCACTGCCTGGAAAAACTTCAAGATCTTCTTGCCTACCTTTGTAATATTAATGGCTTCCTCTAAAGTGTTCCTACAATGGATGTGCTAGAGAAAGTGCTACTTATTGCAGTGTGGCAGAGTGCCTTACACTGCATTCTGTATGACAATAAATACTGCATAAAGGTTCTAGTGCATTTGATAATATCTGGCCAGCTTACCCATGATAACTTTGACTTCCTTGTGGAGAAGTGTCTTCTGTACAAGGTGTAAAATCCTGTTGATTTTTATGAAATAAGATGCTATGAAGAAGAAATGCATTAAGTATACTGTATCACAATAATTCCACGTTGTGAGCTAAATAGATTTGCAACATTGTTGAAACTGCTGTCACTTTTCTGAGCATGCATTAAAAAAGATAAGGCCAATAATTTAAAAGTCAATGCTATTCCTATTCAAACATTTCTTTCCTAAATTAATAAAGCATTTCTCTTCTCTGTCAGTTAAGCACAAAATTCAAAATAGTTTTTTATGATATAATCAGACAGAACAATATTGTAAGTTATGTTGAATCTATACATTTTCTTTTTTATGTATTTGGTCCAGGGTCTCACTGCACAGTTCAAAATTGTAGTGATCCTTCTGTTTTCAGCCTGCCCAGTGTTGGGATTACTGGAGTGCACTAGCGTTCCAGGATTTGGTGGCTGACTCCCTGGGCACGGAGGTGGAACTGGTGCAGCATGTGTTGCTGGGGATTGAATCCCAATCCCTGTGCTTACCTAAGCAGGTGCTTGGTCCACAGAGCTATCTCGCCAGCCTTACACACATTTCTTTATTGAATTATGGGGTGTTATTATCTTTTTCTTCTTTTGAAGGCAACAAAGAATCCGCTGCATTATTTTAAAAGCTATGTTCTTATCAGACAACATTTTAGTATTGTTTTAAAGTTAGTTTACTTTGAAAAAACTTGTCAGCTAAATTTAAGAAACATTTTAAAAATAATGATGCAGGAATGCAGATAGGAAAATGAAGTCATCTGATTTCTAGGACAAAACTGTTTTATAGCTCTTTAAATCAGGCAAAAAATGCAATGATTTGGATTAGATGGATTCATGGCACCACCACTGTTTTGTTTTTATATTTTGTCCTACACAGCTGAAAAATATAGTACATTCCTCTCAGTAACAGCAGGGGCTCATGGTGATAGTGATTTTGTGAATGAGGACAGTAGACAAAAAAAAATTACCTTGTAAACCAACGAACCAAAAAAACAAACAACCTAACAACCAACCCACCTACATGCCTACCAACCAACTAGGCAGTCAGACAACCAGGCAAACAACTTGCCAGTTATCTCACGGGAGATGATACTGAAAAAAAGATGATACTAAGATATTCTTTTGAGGAATATTTTTAGACTAATATAAAAGTAGTCAAAATATGCCCAGAAATCTTGTGTCTAACAAGTTTAAGTTCTTTTTCTGGTGATTCCTGTGAAGTGATAGCGTGAATTTGTGCTCACCATCTGGGTGTGAAGTGAGAATGTGACTGAAAGAAAGAATGAGAGAGTGATTCTTTTGAAAATCTCTTTCTTCTTATCATAGCAAAGCAGTACATATTCTTTGTCATCTAGCAGATCCATTTTAAACAAAACTTCTTACAAGATTTACTGAAAGTGATCTTCTAGTATCTTATATACCATATCATTTGGCTATGTATATGTTCATCTACCTACGTATTTATCTACCATTTGTCCATCTTTCTACCTTTGACATCATAATCAACTTACGAAAATAGAATCCTTTATATTAAGTTTATGTATCCAACCCACAGATGTCCAGATGTTGAATATGTTTATTAAGAAAAGAAAAATATAAAGCTATCATTTAAATACTAAAATATTATACTGTTTCACTACGGTACAGGAGAAAGCTATTAAATGTGAATTACAGTTAAAGGAACTCATTTGGAGAAGTATCATCAAAATTCATCTTAGGATAAAAATAACGCAAGAACAGAAATAAATGATGAAATAAATGAGTTCTTAATCTGAATTTCCTGCTCATGGCAGTAAGAGTTATGTCGTTATGTGAAGAAAGTTATCATAGATAATTATTAATGATCATTAAAAATAAAACCGCTATTTACTTGACATGATTTCATCTATATGAAGTTCTATCATATATCTGTCTATCTAATCAATTTATTTATCTATAGATCAATGAAGCAATCTTTACATGTAGAGCTGTGCATAAAATAATGCAAGTAACATTGACCACTAGAATATTACTGATCGTTATTGTAAAATGGTAGAATTATGTTTTATTTTGTGTATTGAAGAGACAATTTATGTAATTATATCTTTTTTTGTCTTATTCACACTATTGGAAGTTTTTCAACTATCAGGAAAAATTTTAAAGCTATATTCACTGAAATTAAATCCTCTTGGATGCTACATATAGCAAATATCTGCAATGTAGTAATGAGCTGAACACCAATCAGACAATTAAACCATTCTGCCTACTAATCAGCCAATGAAAATATGCACAATACCTGCCTTTGTGACTAATAGGTCTTTTTAAAACATGTTTTATTCAATAGTTTATTTTTCTTTAGAAGTTCTTTCTTTTTAAACTTTTAATTAGTAGAGAGGTAGAACTATATCACAGGAGCCTGATGTGTTTCCTAAAGAATCCTAAAATTCAGCATCCCCATCAAGTCTCTTGCATTATTGTTATTGTATTGTATATTTCTGTTTTCTTCCATGTGTTCACTTTCTCAGAATATGTTGATGTTACAGGGAATTATTGCTACTGTGAATAGGTACATGAGGATTATTTATACCAAAGGAAGGACAATTTTTATTTTTTTACTACAGCAAAAATCTGTTATGATTCATGTATCATAATATATTAATATAATATGCTAATTTCTGTGAATTGAGAAGGGTAGGGAAAAGAGAGTTGATTCAGGATGACAGAATATCTTAGCGAAATTCATTTTCTCTCTCTGTGTCATGTGATCTTAATTGTATCTTACTCTTCCTTCTACATATATGAATTTGCAGAAGGAAAGTACAAATTATGTGTGTGAGCATATTTAAACTAAGGATTCATGAAAATAATCATGATGTTGAATCATTAATCACCACTTTCATAGCTGAGAAAATGTTCCAGTTCCTTCTAAATGCAGTGTTTGCTGAAAAGGAGCCAATATTTGCTATTGAAAGCGTAACACACTCGGAGAAATAAAGTGAAATAAAAATAATTAATCTTGTGTATATTATACATGTTTCTGCAAACCATTTAATTTGCCATTTGAACCTTAGGACACCTGAAGTGAAGCTATAGACATGAAAAACTATCTTTTTTTTTCTAAATAACATATTAGCTTTTGCATTTATTCTGCATAAACACACACCAAAACAAAGCATAAGTTAAGGTGGCTTTCAGTAAAACCATCAGTAAAAATTGAAATTATTTCTTAGGTACGAATTTCATTATAATAGCATACCTGTTCTTTAAAATCACTCATATATTAAAATAGTAAAAAGTGGAATGAAAAAAATCACTAGTATACACATCATTCAAACAGAGGTATTTACTTTGTACATTTTGTTTTATTTTTATTTTTTTCAAGTTCAAATTATTTGTCTAGCTATTATTGTTGAATTTATTATATTGATGTTAGTACATTATGTATTTGAAACAAGTTAAAATTTTTCGAGTAAAAGTCGTAATTAATACAATATTAATGCAGTGCATTTCTATTTCCTCTTTCCAGGTTAAGATTTAACCTTTCCAATGTAATGCTCTGCTTTTTGTTAGGATTCAACAATAAAGTCTATGTCTAAAAATCATATAGTCAGATGGGAAAATAATTTAGCCATGCTATGTAAACTAATTTGGCCTTCTCCGTAGATTTGACAACTATTTCATGAAATTCTGAATTGGAAATAGAATTTGATTAATAACTATATTTAAAATCTAATATTTTATGTGGGAAATTGCCCATCATCATGCTTTTAAAGAACTACTGTGTTAAATCTGTTTATTCTGTGACAGTGTGAAAGGTTACAGGGGAAAATGTCCTGGATAATTCTCTTATGTCCCTCTTTAGCTACGGCTTATTCGCATTTACCATGTAATGAAGCGTTTGGTTGCTATCACTGGTAAGCAGTAATTGCCAGGAAATACATATTTAAATAGCTCATATTTTAGAGCACTGCAGTGATCCCAGTGTTTTAAACAGTGTCTACTTTAGATTAAGATGTCAGAAATATGAAAACTTGTGAGTTGTGATGTGAAATCATCCATACGCTGGACAAGAATAATCTCAATAGAAAGCTATTCCATAATCATCGCTGTTTTCCCTACACTTGAGTGAAAGCTCTTAATATTTGATTAAGCAACCTAGTTACCAGGCTCAGATACTGATCCAAATCTCTAAGAAAGCTTAATTTGTTTGACCCTGGTAACCTGTTGACTTTGATTTTATTTGATTTAGAGGCTAATCCCATTCATTGAGCTAAGAAATCCAGCCTTCTTTAACATATTTATTACATATTGAGGGGCAATTCCTTAAAAAATTGAGTTACATTTCCTTTGAATATTTACTTTTGTGAAAGAGGAAATAAGTTCAGTGATCCTTTGACCTACATTAAATATTTTTGTTTGGTTACATAAACAGGAACTAATCATAGGCGCCATGGATTAACAGACACAGGAGACTAGATTATACATTTTAAACTTTACCTTAGAGACCTGAGGGACTGCTTAGTGTCAAATTGGATTAACCTTTCTGACATGTTCTTCAAGATAGCTCAGAGTCATACAACTTTAGTATCCATTTAATGGTCTAGGTTTTGCAGTTATACATGAAACACTTTTAAGTTTTACTATAACTGCAAAATTATTTTTTCATTATTTGTCAGCCTTTAGTTAACTTCATGGATCTATTTTCAATGAAGAAAGTACAAATTGGAAAGCACCAGTCCAGGAGACTGTAAATACATGTATGTTTAAGCATATCCTGAGAGCTGGATTATGGCAATGACGTTTCTTGGTGGTTCAATATGGCTTCTCTCAGTGATTATATTTAAAATACCTTAAAAATCCTATTATAAACTATAAGTAGTTTTCTGTGCACTTTACTTATATGGTTGCATGAAGTGGTAACATTTTAAATATTAAGTGACTTTGCTTCAATTACTATTTATTTCTTTCAATAGGAAAAAAATTATTCCTTGAATTAGTGTTGATCTATACATTTTTCACTTGTTGGATATATGTAAGGGAAGCGTTATGATCAGTTAGTAGGATTGTACAGTAAAAATTAAACTTCTGACTTACGCTTCTTTCAATCTATTTTACTTAGAAAATTATATACTGTAGAATTAATTTTTTTCTTTTACTTTATGTCAGCCTCTCATTTTATTTTTAATGAAATGTACTTTGTACATGTGATTATCTGTACAAGTAACATGTTAAGCCAGTAGTACCTGGCTATATATTTTTTCAGTGTTGTAAAATTTCAGGGCCAGTTAGATAATCAAATATGTCTCTCTGCACATGAAAGAGGCTTTCTCTGGGTACAGTAAACTATTTTTATAATATTTTCCAACCTCATATTGGTTTTTCAGTGACTTTTTGTCATCCGAATTATTCTGTTGTGATACACTTGTTGCCAAATGTTTCACGGCTTCCAACTATGATCGCAGCACGGAACATTTTTTCAGACTTTAATCAGCTTTTCCTTCCTGCATCTAACCCAGTCCTGGGTGCTGAGCAAAGGAAGCCAGCGTGCGGGAGAACCTTCAGCATCGTGAGCATTAAGCGCTACGAGGGACACAAGGTCGATGTGTGGTTGTTCTTTTATTTTAGGACTGGTGTTTGAATCCGGGACCTTGAGCACACGGGGCGAATGTCTCATGTACCTCCATCCTGATTCCCTTCTTAAAACTTGTTTTTCAGATAGGTTCTTGCTAAGCATCCAGGTTGGACTCAAACCTGTGAACCTCTTGTCTCAGTTCATTTTCTAAATTTAATGCAGTTATAATGTACCAAAAGTGGTGCACTGGGGCTACTGAAAGTGTTAAGTACACTTTCGTCAGACTATTTCTATGATGATGTTCAATTTAGTGCCAATAGCATTCTCTCAGTAGGTGAGTTTATAGAAGTTTTATGTTCCCAGAGATCATATTTCTGTGAAACTGACCGAAGACACAAGATCTAGTTGATTTTCCAGTTTTCTGGACATTGTCCTTTAAATTAGGCCTAATTTGACTTCACTTTTTAATATAACAGGCTTCTACTGCTAATGCTTCGTGCCCTAATTATTTTTTCTGGTTATACTTGGGCTCACATTTAAACTTTGCACACATTATTCCATCAACCTTTTGTTATTTTTCTTGCACGTACCTTAAATTGTGTTCTGTACTTTAACTTAAGAGTCAAAATTTAGTAACTTATATAGTATCTCCTTTATTTCTAATAGTTTTCTTTTCTGTGCTTTTGTTTTGAAAAGAAATAAACCTCATTTTCTGTATTGAGATTAAAAACATTGTGGAATTATCAAGAAACCAACCAAAAGTAGTGTAATACACATAGTCTTTCAAATTGTTTCCCAGATATTTTCTTTTTCAGTGTTTGCTTTAGAAACTCTACCCACAAAACTCTTGAAACTTACGATGGCTTTGACATTTTTCATTCTTGCTACACACTTCCATTTTAGAGGAGATGCTCAGCAATAATTTATAATATATAAAGGAAATTCTTACCTTGGCTCTGACAATACTCTGAAATACACAGTACAACATCTAGAATTTTGTTATTTTGTCTTACAAAATAGAATCAAAATATAAAGATGTCTCAAGAAAAAGGATCCAAAAGTATAAAGAATGCTAGTGTGTAAGTGACGACTCACTGCCATTTGTGTTTCATTTTTTCCATCTACAGATTGCTATGTTGTTGATTTTAAAATGAGGTCTTTTTTAAAAAAAAAAAAAAAAACTTCCAGAGTACTTATCTGAAATACCAGTATGGATGACAACAAGCTTATACGTTTACAAGAGCGTTTATGAATCAGAGTATTAACAGATGTTCTCTTCACATAGTACTCAAAATGCTACATATAGTTTAGAAAGTCCCAGAGGTATAACTTAGGTTCTATTTGACAATTTACTAGGCACAAATAAACTCTTGCTGATATCAACATTCCTCCATATGTTAATATGATTCAAAACACTAGATAGATTAAATATTATCCTTTTTATTTTTGTATGAATAATTATCAAGTGAGAATATTTGCAAATTTTGCATGTATAAAATCAACATTATATTTTTTAACATACATGTGAAATAACCATAATATTGTATAAACATATATGCATATATACACATTTATACACATATATTTAAATTGTATGTATATAAATTCAGATGAACAGATCCATATTCATTTTTTACATTTAATATAGTGGAACAAACATCTTCTTTCACATTATTTTGCCATACATAGTAAACCCTGAAGGTATAGCAAGTTTAATAGGTGATTACTGGTTTAAAGAAACGAGATGGGGGAGAGAAAGAATGGAAGAGAGAGGCAAATATACACCTCATTAATCATTTTAACCCAGACATGATAAATGGTATTTAACAATATTTTCCATAGTGTAGAGAAAAATACTATTGAATTTCTTTTTAGTGATATCTGACCTGGTTTTAAGATGTCATCTGAGTTAACAAATTCTCTCTTAGTAAGTGCTTAAAGAACGATGGCTGTGTTTAGTTAGGAGAAAAGTAGAAATGCCCCTAGTTTGACATTTTTCTATATAGTTTATTCTTTAAAAATTTGCAGCTGTTCCTACTTTTCTGTAGAACATCAGAGGTACTCCTGCAGAACCTTCCCACAGGAAATGATTCCCTGCAGAGACTGCATTTGAGATGAGGAGAATATGTGAAACGCCTTAGCTACAGTTCATACAACTTCTTTCAAGCAAAATGTGAGACGTGTGAACCAAAGGAGTTAAAACTCAATCCTAATATCTGTATTTAAAAATGCAAATAGAATGAGGAAACTGCTCATTAACAAAATACAGTGGCTTTGGCCAAGTACAAAAGTAGAGAGATAATATATATGAGTCATATAAATTTAATTTTTAAAGAAATTCAGCCAAATTTATAAGGATTTGCGAATTTTAAACCCATGTTTGCTGGCATCATTAGACTTATTTTCTGAAATCCAAATGATAGGAAAGAAATCTTATATTTTAAAGCAGATAGTTTAAAAACTGCAAATTTTACAAAGACATATGTTTGAAATGTCGTATGATTGACGGTTGTTCTGTATTAAAAGAGAATAGCTATCCACTTTTTAGATTAAAAGTAGTCACCAGAATTCCTCTGATGTTGGTGATTTTGTCACTGAGTAGGAGTTAGAGGAGGTGCTAACAGGTCAGACAAGGTTTCCAGCATCGTAGGTTACCCAGACACCATGCAAAGTTGCCTGATACCCTGGAAAAGCCATCAAATTTTTCTCTGCCTCCCAGCTTCCAGCTAAAGTAAATACAATAGCCTTTCAGAATATTGCCACCAGGGTACTATGGGTCCTTAGGCCCTCACTGATTCCTGGAGGTCAGCAAAGATTTATTCCAGACTATCACAAGACATGACAGGGAATGGATATGGTTTTAAATATAACAGATGGGGGAAAAATGACTTTTTTTAAATTAGTGCCAACACTTGTTTCTGTAGAAGTGTTTAGAAAATGAAGATCAGTTAAAGAGCAGGGCATCACAACAGGTGAGGTGTTTTGAACTGCCCAATGGCTGTGTTGAGAGGCTGGAATAATCCTGAGGTGAATATATCTGTTGTAAGTCACTCCGTTATATCACCTGCTTTCACCAACTGTGACACACAGGAGTTTAGAAGAAAAGGCCTTGCTTTGCCTCCGGCCACGTTTCTATTCTTTTTGCTTAATGTAGATAGAGATGAGAGAAGAAATGGAAATCTCAGGTGAGACCTCCAGGAGAAAATGCCCTTGTGCATTACAACTTATTTATCTGGTCTCAGAGAATCTGAAGTACAACAGTTTGAGTGTCCTCCTGATTTTAGCTTGGTTGGTCAGCTCCTTCTGAGAAAAGGGGGTTGCATTAGCTTCTGAACTGAAATATTTGTGCTGCAATGTACAGTTTCCTCTATGAACAATTTGCTAAGCTGTTTAAAAATCACAAAAGAAGAAAGGGACATAAAATGTACCATTAAGTCATTCCTGAGATTTACAAAGGATTTAATGAGTTAGAGATGGATGAAAAAGCCTTTTTTGATTCACTAAAGATATCCATCTGATTAGAAGAGATTTTCATCACCTTATCAACTAATCCAATAAATTGACTATCCATTTCAAAATTACTCCAACTGGATTCATGTCCATCAGAAGGATTTTCTGAAAACTCCAGAGTATTGTATAAAATTGAAAATTATCATCAAATTGCCACTGGAAAAAAAATTTACTAGATCCTGATAAATCTAATGGATTAGGGATGAAAAATGCACTGAGAATAAAGGTACCACAAATGCATAGTTCTCTTTCAGATTATTTATCAGTGAGAAAAAGTCCTACAGAAAAAAGAAATTGGTAGCTAAAGCAACTATTTTATAAGGCAATTGCTTGATATATTTTTTTGCTAACTCCAAACAGAACTTGGAAAAAAAGGAGCATGGCTTTATATATCTGGAAAATATTTTAAAATGCCATACCCATGAGATAGTTAATGCATGGGACCAGCTAATCAAATTTCCAGTTTTTGGCTCATGTATGCCCCAGTCTAACAAAGTAAGATTAATGGAGTGCTAAAAGTCTATATGGGCTTGTCAGTTTTGTGCCGCAAATAAGGTTAATTTCACCCAAATGTAGAAATTTTAAAAAATTAAGGTGAATGAAATAATGCCATATATTTGCCTTTGCTTTTTTTTTTTTAAACTGTATTTGCACGACCAATTCTGTCCATGCTTTCCTGGTTAGCAGGGAACTCTGAGGGAGAAAAAAATTTCTTTCAGGGACTAGAGTATCACAAGGTCAGCTACACTGGAGAAATGCCAGACACTGAAATTTAGAGGCAGATAATTTTACCTATCAGACTAGCCAGAAGCATTTATTCTGGGCCAGTATCTGATACTACACAGGAAGACAGGCCCCTTTATCTTTTTTCCAAATCACTTTTTCCATAGTCTGTACAGGAAAAGTGGGGTGAAGATATTTTGCCTTTTGAGAAATACTTCGGGTAATGAGAAGGCATCTTCATAAAACATCTCTAGTGTTTTAACAACCTGGCTGTCATCCATATATTTGTCTACCTAGCGCCAAACACTTGGATTCTTGGAACCATCCAGATGTCTGCTTGCATTTTAACTTGTCTTTCAAATGGTAGAGACCCAGATTGCATTTCTGTTCAGCTGGAGGAGGGTAGTAGTCACAGGCAATGGGGGCAAAGCATTTCTGCAACAACTTTTTTAGGGAAGGGTCTCCAGGGTGTTCAGGATTTCACTACTAAACCAGACTCACAGTGATCTGCCTCTTTACAGCCTCCCAAGAGCTGGGATTACAAGAATGTGCCACCACGCCCAGTCTCAATTGCTGTGTCAGTGAGATCCAGGGGTAGAGCCGGCATGGCAGGCCCAGGGATCAAATCCCCAGCCCCTGCACCTGCTTGTGGGCGTGTTAATCTGCTGAGCTATTTGGTCGGCCCTTGACAACACCATTTTTAGTTCTCAATGTATTTTGTTTCTTCTGAGAAAACATCAGCTTGAATCATTGAAGCTTATATTTTGAAGATCTCAGAAACAAATTTAATACATGCACAGAAACAGAAATCTCCATAGTGTTACTAAATGGACATCCATTCATGATGTTGCAGATGAGCAGGTGAGTGATCTACGGGGTCTCAGCTGTCACTCAGTTTGGGGGATTTTAGGGTTAAAAGCACTAGAGAAAAGGGCTGGTTTTATAAGAATACAGTACATGGTGGTGCGATTCAAAGAGAAGCAAGAATTCCATCTCTCGGCAACTGTCCCCCCATCTGGACTAAACAGTTCCTCTTCACTTCGTTGAACTTTCTGTACTTTATCATGAAAGAATCACTGACTTGTTTTAATAAGTATCATATTTTCAAGTACAACCTCCCTTCCTCCCATGGAATGGTTGTGAATTAAGAAAGTATTTAAAAAGATTCAGTGTGCACTTTACCATTTGACTTATCCACTGAGGGAGGAGGAGGAAAGCACAGGAGACCTGGAAGGCAACAGACTGCAGGACTGGTCAGGGGTCCTGGTGGCGATGGTGAAGGGAGGGAAAGGGGCTGGAGTGAGCAAGTTGCAGCAGCCACTGTTAACAACACAGCGGAGATCACCACGGTGACCACTGTGCTGCTTCCTCACAGTGGGGGACAGGTTGCCCCCGGTGAAGTGTACACCAGCCAGGCGCTGGCCCTCTGCTTTGAGTTCCGACTGCATGCTTCAGTACCCTGCACAGGACTTAATAGGCAGTAGATGCTCAGTGAATAGTTTTCAAGTGAATCAATAAAGAAGGAACAAAACTGAATAGTTAGAAGGCTTCTGGGTTAAATTTCAAAGACTTTAGATTCAGAAGAGCTTTAGGAGGTCATACAGTTCAACTTGTCTTCAGCTAGCACTTAAGCTATACCAAGAAAGAGCTTTCAATAATTTTCTTTTTGAGAGCTCCCACATCCTTTCCTACAAGCACATTTAAAGTTGTTTTTGAATCTCTCTTCAAATCTACCCTCTATGATTCAAGATAACTTCTACTCTTAACAGAAGCAAATGTCTGCATAATAATCCATCTTCGTGTGGCCCGCTGGTAGTGGGGATTGAACCCAGGGCCTTGCTCTTTCTAGGCATCCATTCTGCTACAGAGCTACATCCTTAGCTAGTCATGTATGTGTCAACTTTTCCAGGAGCTTTTGCACACATTTCTGCTTTCTTTTCAGAACATACTGTGCAGCAACTAGGGAAGGATTTACTGTTTTTATCATAGCTTAATTTGTCCATGAGCTCTATCTTAGTTCCTCCATTTTTAAAATGGGATGACTTGAAGCAGCATTCAGAAAATTTGGACAGTAGCTCTTAACTCTTTTCCCTGAAACCTGAGCAAAACTCATTTTTTTAAAGAAATTATTTGTTTATTTGGTACAGAGTCTCACTACACAGCTCAGACTCCTAGTGATCCTCCTGTCTCAGCCTCCCCAGCACTGGGATTACAGGTGTGCACCACTACACCCAGTGTTGGGGGCCAGCACAGAATGCCTGTATTTTGTGGCTGGCATAGCATTTGGTACTGGGAATCAAACCCAGTTCCTAGCACTTGCTAGGCAGGTGCTTAGACCACTGAGCTCTCTCCCCAGCCCACAAAACTCAATTTAAGATATGTAGAAGGTGGGTATTTTCTCAGGGGCCAGTAATGAAGGTAGAAGTGAGGTCTTCAATCCATTTATCTCTGATAATGTTGTCCCTACTCTACCTCTATTTGTTATTCATGTAGGCTCAGTCTAACACAGCTCTCAGAATGGTCTTTTAAATATGACATAAGTTTTCTACATTGAGAGGGATTTACTTTCAATGCCTTGATTTTTACTTACAAAATTTTGTTTAAGTAATTCTCCAAACTAGCTGTATTGTAAGGGAAACCCTGAGGCTAAATCCATCCTAAGAATAAAGCCAGAAATACACAAGGGCTTTGTTATGGTACATTATTTTCAGTATTTATTTTATCTGTTAACTTACTTTTCTTACTTTTATTAAGTGATGAATTTCAAGGATGTTATGAAGTGAATTTAAATTATTTTCCTTATTATCTTAATCTTGTATTGTTGTTAAAAAGTATTACAGTAAACTTGAAGTGTCATTTGGAAACTTTTATTGGCAAATAATAGCACTAACATTTAGAAGACTCAGGCAAGGATAATTCTCTGAACTCTAGGAAGCAAGTTTTATATAGGAGATGAATGTACTCCATTCACATTAACTTAGTTTACATTGTTTGGAAAATTAAAGTTTCAAGAAAGACTAAGGAGTCAAACAGTGTGTTTGCTGAGATAGCATAGGTTTGCAACTGTGCAGAGCGGATTGGTGAAAACTCTGTTCACAATAAATTAGACACAGACAACTTGAGAGTCAACGTACAGCTAACCCAGCACAAACTGGGAGCTCAATCTGCCAATAGCCTTCAGCTCCAACAATCTGAGAGTCTTAGAAGGATTGGTCAGCTGGTCTCATTTACTAGGATAAGAGTGTCATGTTGGGCTTAAGTTTCTTTTCCTTTTTTCTTTCTAGTGAGCTCTAAAGGAGGACAACGTAATCAGCTCTGGTCCTTCTTCACCTTCTGGACCTCAGCTTCAGGAAGAGTTGAAACTTTGGAAAGAATAACATAAGCTCTTGTTCATTGTTCTGCTAATTTGTCCAACACCACTTCCCATCCATGATCCTAATCATGACAAAACTAGCAGACTATGCCAGGTTTTCTTGGCTTTTTGGTGAAACTGTTGAAGTTTAGGGATGTTAACATATTGCCAGAGATGCAGTCAGAAAGTGGCAAGGCTAAAGCCAAGATTTGGTTTCTCATCTTTCCAGACTCAGTGGATCATACATGGTCCAAGAGATGGCAAGTTTATTTCACTGGCTCTGAAGTGGGTATTACAGGGGTTTGAGGTCACCTGAGCATCTGTTGCTGTTTCGCCAAGCTGTCTGCTTACTTTACAGGAGATTGCTCTCTGTTGGCTGAAGATTGGCTATCTTTATAGTAGGATAAACAATTTTCTTTTCCACATTTTCTGTTTTTATGAGCTAAGAAGTTTTGTAAAACCCAAAGTCAATCTCAGCAATACCTATCTATACCATGAGAAGACTAGCTCAAACTTTATATTCAGACAGATCTGGATTTAAATCATCATCTTGAGTCAGTGATGTTAGGGCAGTTACTGTCCCTGAATTTTAGTTTCTTCATGTAAAAATGTCTTTCACACAATGTGATTAGGAGCAAAACTGTATTACAGATAAAAGTACAGAGTATGGCCCACAGTAATAGCCAAATAAATTAGTTTTTAGAACCTTAGTATTTGTATTAATGAAAACAATAATTTACTTTACAATTAGTGTTTTATCCTATAAAACAAGATTTCACAAAAGTGCAATAAATATTTTATTATTTACAGTAATAATTACACTTGTCTTTATAATTAGGTGTTTAATGATAACCTTTTACTTTGCCCTGTATTCCAGAGGGACTCAGTCCTTCTTGGCAGCTGCCTTCCTCATGGCGGCCAGCACGTTACTCAGCTCCTCATGCTTCCTCTTGGCGTGGATGTACATCCCCACCCTTTTCTTGATGAACTTGAGGGTGCATTTGTCCTTGGAGACCTTGAACAGCTCCATGGTGCACCACTCATAGGGGGCAAAGCCGCACACTGCCCGGAAAATGTCCCGCATGAACGTGGTGCATTTTGGGAGGCGTCTGCAACGACAGCTGTGCCTCAGTTTGCTCACATTCTTAGTCCTCTTGTCGCTCTTGTTGAGACCCACGGCCATGAGAGAGGGGAGGGCCATGGCTGCTGTTCTTCGTTGGTTGCTGTGGCTGGTTTTGTTATAAATACTATAAAATACACTAAGTTCTTATATAGAGTTCTCACAATGATTTTATTTTCATAAGGTCATAAAATTCTTGCTTGCAAAGTCGTGACAGCATCAGTGATTGGTCATATTAGGTGAATGTTTTGCTATCATTTAGCAATTTTTGGATAAATATTCGCAGTGACTGCTGCTTACTATAATAGTTTGACCAATATGCTGACCATCAGTCTTGCGAACAACATATCTGAAGTGTATTGCAGACAAGAGAGATTGTCATGACAGTCATGTGTTGTTTTTCTGTCCTTCCTGAGGCCTACTAATGTTGCAGCAGCTCCCTTGTTCCCCGTCTTTTTGTTCAATGTTCTCCGGCTTCCAGATCACATTCTGCCGTGCATAGCAACCCCCCACCCCACTGTTGCAGTTGCTGTCCTGGATCAGGCACAGGTGGTATGCTAGGGAGTTTATGTCTACTTTTACAATCTCACTACTGATTTAAATGAAAACATTTTGCTAGTGTTCTCTTCTTAAAGTATTCATAACGTGATTTGCTGTTTCAGCAACTTGAAGGCCAGTCAGATCATGGGATAAAGCCATCTGCTATCACGTGGTAATATCCCTTTATTAACCACTGAAATATATCAAGATGTTTCATGATAACTGGCAATGCCAGATGCTATTATTGGCTTAATAATTATGATGGTTGCCCTCTCTCCTGCTTAACTCTTTCTATATGCTTACTGCTCCTTTCATATAAAACATTTTTAAAATGTGTAGGAGCATCCTAACTTTTCAACATTTATTTTGATGTACATATATTTGTGAGCACTCAGTCAGCTTTGCAAGTTTCCTCACATAGATGAGGAAGAGCTGGCGTGCACCAAGTCTGGGCCCTTCCCTCTTGCCTTTCACATACAACCCTTTGTATCCTGTCTGCATCTGAGCTCTAAAATGTAAATCCTGTACTGGATACTGTTTGTCTGTCTCAGATGCATGGCATCATTGGAATATATATTTGCTAGTACAGAAATATTTTGGCATAGCCATCCTTTTGGTTTTTGTCTGTTGCATGCCACAGTCAATGCCAGTTTTGGCATTTCTCCCCCTTCAATGGTTTCTTTCTTTCTAGATGTCTTCTAGGTGCTTCCTTGTGCTCTTAGGTGGGGTTTTGGAGGGTGCTTGAATTAAATGGACACTATAGCAGACTTGCCCTTGGAAGATGGATCCTGGTCAAATGTGGGGTTACTGGAGACATTATCTGGAAGGGTGTTGCTCCCTCCAGGTTTCCTGTCTCCTCTCTGTTTAAACAGCTTTCCTCCTCTCAGACTCCTCTGCCAAGCTTTTCTGGGGCTAGCTAGATTTGTTGACTATGAACTGAAACTTCTGAACTCTGAGCCAACACAAGCCCCTTCTTTAAATTGTGGGTGTTGGGTATTGTGTCCCAACAGTGAGAAAATGGCTCAGGCACCTCCTTTCCCATGGGTCCATGGCATTTATTTTCCTGCTTGTTGTTCTTGCCCAGGTCTTTCTGTAAAGTCTTTCTGCCTTCTCGTCTCTCTTGTGAATGTCTACCCTGAACATTATGACTGCCATTCTAGTCAGGTGGAAGACAACATAGCACTATCAAAGATTATGCTGCCTTCAGTTAAGAAAATAAATCAGAACCGATGCACAAGATCTACTTTAAGACTTTTTGTTTCTGTGAATTTCTAAAACTGTCCATCTTCCTTTTCTCTCTAAATTAACTTCATTTTCTTTAGGATCTAACATGTAATTACTGAATTTTATGTTCTCTGATTGTTTGACCTGCCTTTCTAATGTTCACAATAGCATACTACCTCAGGTGAACATGAACTTGTTAAGACCCTGCCTCAAAAAAAGACAAAAAAAAAAAAAAAAGTTTGTGTGGAAATATAAGCTTCTCTTACTATGTCTTTAACTAGAAGTGAACGATTTTGAGATGGTAAACAAATGGCTTCCCAATGAAACTCTGGAACATAAGAAGATGACTCTTTTTAGTTGTTCAGTGTGGAACAAACTATAGCTCATAATACCGAGAGGGCAGTCTCTCCTGTGAAGCCTGTTGGACATTTCCAGACTGTGAGATTAAAATTGTATGTGTCTCTGGGAGTTTCTAGTAACTGGGAGGGGGACAGACCGCAGAAGCCTCGGTCCATTGCTATCTCTTTCCCCTGCACTTCCTCCAAGAACCTACCCTGATTTCTTGCGTACTCGCCCTAGCCACTGGTTTGACATTAAAAGAATGCCAAATCAAATCGGTATCAGCAGGGGAGAACAGGTCTATCCTGTCCAGAGCAGAAAATGTCTACTATATTTTCCCCCTTCAAAGTTCAGAGAAGAGTTTTGATTTTAGAGCACAGGAGTGGGAAGGATATGGGTCTAATAATTTGCTTTATTAAAATGTAGTGGTCACAGAGGACAGATGTTTTTCCAATCTCAAAAGAAAGACAGGCATATACAATATAGAGTAAGTACTTTATAAGGGACCACTCATCCCTCATATAATCTTGTGTAATTTACCCCCAAATTTCCACCCGGTTTCTATGGAGAATGGAAGAAATTAAACGCCAAGGAAGTTAAATTGTTTCCTTAAGGTGAGAGTTGACAGAATTTGGAGCTGAGGTACTATTTTGATGTTAAATATATAAAAACAAGAATAGAGAATTTGTCAAATATTTATAAATTGCTTAGAATTCAATAAAACATTCTTGAACTTTGCCAACAACTATATATCCAAAAGACATTCAAAATGATCTGGATTTCTCATAATTAATTTCCAAGAGGCCCACCCACAAAAGCTCTGCAGACTTTCTTATGTTGGTTTAGACAACTTTTGAAATTCCATTAAGTTGGAAGTAAGAGGTAGATCTGAGGTTTAAGACTTTTCTTAAATGCAAAATGTGATAATTTTGATGTTAATTTAGAGCTCTGGAGATGGGTACATTCCCACAAAGTAATGCTTTCATATCTGGAAAAGAAAAGCTATTTTTGGGATATAAATGATTTCAATTCAAACATGATGGAGAACCCTCTTTGTTCAATGTTAAATATTTAGGTCTTCTTGATGGCCACTATCATTCAGTTAGGCCAGAATGCCTTATATCTTTTTAGCAAGGCTAAAATAATAATAAGCTAAAAGTGTGCTTAAGGTTAATTAGAAAGTATTTTTGTAAAGAACTCAGTTCCTTGGGCAATCAGGAAAAAAATTCAGAGCAAAAATTGATATATTTTATGAATCTTTTCTACCATCTCTTCAGTACTCTTGATGAATCCCATTATCACAAAAATGACCTTTCTAGTTTGTATCTCTTTGAGGCTAATGCAGCTCCTAGCCATTCTGTTATAATGAAAGTATTACATGGATAACTATCCAGCAGTAACTTCCAGAAGGAGAACTAATTTGGGAAAGAAATAAAGTACTTTAATATAATATTAGATTTCTCTTATTTTTTTTTTAATCCTTGTAGAGACTTTCTGGCTAGTACTGAACAAGCTCAGGTACATGGTAAATATTCAGAGCTCCCTTTTTTTGTAGAAGTAATTTTTTTTTATCACATTTGTGGACCAAGTATGAGTATTTCCTTTGAAGAAGAGAGTCTCAAATACATTCAGAGGCATAAGTCACTCAACATGCTACAGAAACTTCTGTTAAATTTTGCTTTTGGAGATGAGAAAGTAAAACTGTGTAGGGCCCGTAGTAATTTTCCTAGATACTGCAACTGGTGGGCGCTCAGTGCCTGTCTCTGCCTGTGAGTAGCGTCAGGCAGTCGGAGCACAGCATAAACACTAATTATGCACTCCTGTTAATTGTATATTTCTTTGAAGCAGTATCAAAATTCATCCCTGCACGGGGGAGAAGAATCGAGAATAATGACAACAAGCCTCCCTGGACAGGCTTGAACATGCCAAAAAGTGAAGTTTTTGGTGATCTTTAAGTTCTTACCCGAGAAACTAACCAGACCTTCAGTCCTCCCTTTCTGAAGAAATCATTTGTTTGGTAAATACCACAGTGATGTTACGAGGATTACTTAAGATAGTAGAAAGGCAGTGTCCCTGGGTGGTTAGAATTTAACACCAGTATAATGAACCAAAAATACAATGTACTAGCAGAAGTTTAAAAAAGACAAAGGCACCCCAACAGTAGAAAGTGCAAAAGAATCTTCAGAAGAAAAAAGCATCCACATGCAGATCCCAACGGTGACACACTGAAATTTAGGTCACGTGCTTTGAGGTTGAGGACTGTCATGTCCTTTGCAGGGGACCAATTAAATGGGTACATAATCCCTGTTTATTCTGTATCATAATGGGTAACGTACTTCATAAAAATATCTTTACTATTACATTCACTATGAGACATTTAACTGGCAGAGATCTTAATTGCTTTGTTGTAGATGTGGAAATTGAGGCCCAGAGGTTTTAAGTAGTTTACCTAGGTCGAATGTGTGGGCTATAATAGTGAAAATTAAGTTAAAAAAAATGGGAGTATAAGGTAACCACATGGAACAAGGGGCCAATTTTAGTTACTTAGACCTATTTTGCATCTGAAATTAATGGCTTTGTCTCTCCACATGTTCCAAAATGGTCTGAGTTTAGCTATTGGTTAAATTAGTATCATAGAATTATTTCAGCATGAATTTTTTAATAGTATTGAGATATTGAAAAGAATAATATTAGCAAAGGAGAAGGGCCTCATAGTTTGGTTTTATGTAATTGTCAAAATAACAAGGGCATCTCTTATATTTCTTTCAAAATCTGTATTATCATCTTAATGGCCTGAGATTACAGTACTTATGGTCTAGTGAATAAGAACTTGTGAAAAAGTAAATGTTTAGTTCTCAGTTTGTCGTTTCCTCTTTTTTGGAATATTCTTTTAGGATAAAAATGTTCCTGCCAGCAATATGAATGTTTTTCTTCTGAATATTCTTTTGCACTTTCTACTATTGTGATGTCTTCGTCTTTTTTAAACTTCTGCTTGTACATTTTATTTTTGGTTAATTATGCTGGTGTTAAATTCTAACCATCTAGGGACACTGCCTTTCTAGGTATCTTAAAATCCCCTTCCAAAGTGGCATATTTCCTTCAGTAACAGTGCGTTAGCGTTAGGGTTAGTAGATCAGAGCCTCTTGACTTGGTCCTTCAGCTCTTAATGTACACTTTTCATCTACACTGTTCCTGACACCATGCAGACATCCCATGTTGAAATCTTTTTTGGAGTCTTGACCTGTCTGCTAGACTAAACAGAGACAAGGAAACAGGTAATGACAGGATTGAAACATGGCTTGGGGATCTTGGGAGGAAAAAAGAAAGCAAGAAAAAAAAAATGTTTGATGAACAACATAGTCACCCAAGCTTGCAGTGTCTCATCAGAACCTCTCAATATTTGGAAGTTTTCCCGAGACTTGCCCTAGTGAGACAGAAAAGACTTTTTAGATCATTGTGTCTGCTTCTCCACCTGGACAGAAAAAGGCTCCCATACGGAGAACATATGGCTTGGTCTTAGATTAGCAACAAAGAATGTCAGTTGGCAGACAGATGGAGGAGAGGCAGCGGATTGTGTGAGCCTCGCTAGCCTGGACCTCACAAATGAATTTTAAAAATCAGATCCACTTAGCTCACTAACGAAAATAAACACTGACCATCCTAGGCAGAGGAAGAGGAACTAATAGTGAATATGTATTACAACTCAGGCTGATACTTTACAGTTCTTTTCTTTCTTGTTTTTCCCCCCTAGTCTTTGCTCCTGCTGTTTCATGGCTTTAGTGTTATAGATGAAAAGAGTGAGGTTCACAGGTGGAGAGCAACTTCTCCCATGACGATGGAGCTAAGCAACCTGCAAAGCCCAGCTCTCATTCGGGACTTGGTATATGTAACATTTGAATTGCTTTTCCACTTTTTTTTTTTGTAGCATGAATAAAAGGAGGCTCCTGGTCCCTTTATTCAAAAGTTATTCGTTTCTGTGAACTTGCTACAAACAGCTGGTCATATTGTTTAATTTAGTGGTATTGAGAATATAGAAATATGTGTTAAAGACTAGGAATGAGAAAGACAATGGAAATAGGGCAGATATAAAATGGTATACCATTATGTTTGCAATCTCTCCTCTGTCTTGTTTCTTAAGGAAGGAAGAATCTTACTTCTTGGTTTAGATGGAGAGTACTCCTTTGCTGGGCAGAAACTAAGGCAACTGGATCTTTGTACAAATTACAGGTGGCAGGGATGTGCTATTTATCCTTGTCTTGGACTAAGGGGATGAATGAAAAGCAGATGAATCAGTGAATAAAATTTAGGTTTGTGTTTTGTTTTCTGTTATGCTGATTTTGTTTCAGTCTACTAGCATATTATTTAATTTTTGTTGATGATTCAGAGCTTTGAAGTAAAGTTGTTAGAAAGATGATTGGAGGGACAGACTTAGGACAGCCATGGGGTGTGTGGGAAATGGGGAAAGTGTGGGGAGATGGGATGGGAGGGAGTCTACCAGGCCTTAACAATTAGAAATTATCTCATATGCTTCAAGAGATTAAATCTACCATCTAAATATCCATCCCATCTGGTTTTAGTTCCTTCTTCCTTTTTCTTCCTTTTTTTTTTTTTTTTTTGCCTTGTCTTGATTTAATCAAAGCAGTCATTCCATCATTCTATTAGCGTTCTTGTGTCATTATTTTGGAGACTGGTGTTGAGTTTATCAGAGACACTTTTGATTTATTAGAATGTACATTAGAATATTTTTTATCACTCTTTTAGTCATGTAGAGGAACTAAAATGGTTTAATTCTATTTATTACTTTTGCCATTTTTAATATTTTTGAATAATATTTTAATTATCCCTACATTCTAAATGCCACATAATAACATTTCTGCTGCAAACAGTCATGATTTCAGTTGTATTTCCCAAAACATTTCTCCTTTCTCATGATTGCCTACCCTCCTGCGTCTCCTTGGCCTCCACCTGGTGCGGTTTGCGTTCAGTTTGAAGATTTCTCTTGGGCTCTTTGAGTCAATTCTCACAGGGTGAATTTTCTCAGTGTTGGTTTATCTGAAAATAAGTTGGATCACTTTAATGCAAGAAAGTCATATTCTCTGCATATCAAATTTCAAATTATCAATTTTTTTCTTTCACCACTTCAAGTGTAGTGTTATACAATACCTACAAGTATTAAAACACTATACAACATACACAGGTATTAAAACACTGTTTAGTATCTGATTAACACATACAACTTTTATGTATCAGTTGAAAATAAACTCAAAAAGTTAAATTAGGGTAACAAGATGAAAACATAATATAGTATCTCAGTATCTCAAAACTTCTGTGTTTGCGTGTAACCTGCTCTCCTCAGGCTCTTTTCAAAGAGCCCTATATTTTTCATCAGTTTTTCTATTATACCCTGACAGGTAGGTTTTACTACTTATGTTTGACACAGTTACCTAAATTTCTGCCTTATTACTTTCATTAATTTTAAACCGTTATCAGTAACATGCCTCCAAATAGCTTGCTTGACCCTTTCTGTATCTCTTCTCTTTTTCCTCATTAAATCGTTAGCTCTCACTACTTAAACAGTGTCACTTTGAGATTGTTTTGTTGTTTTTGATGTTTTTTCTACTTGTACATAAATGTGAATATTTCTACTTAGCCATATTCCAACTTAGGAATGCTATTTCTAATATATCTTCTGTGCTATAAAATCAGTCAATTAAATTAATTATTTTATATTTCATTTCTAAGATATCTTTGTTAACTTATGTAGATTCAAGTTCTCTGTAAAAATCCTTCATCTTGTTATCTGTTTTGTTAGTGAGATAACTATAGTTATCTTAAAGTTTGATAACTGTAGTAACTAAACTATCTCTTTATTTTTCTCCATATATTATTATTAATTATTATTATTATTGTCAAACACTATTTGGTTCAGATGTTTCAAGTACACTGCTGATATCTTTCTCAGGATAAAAGTAATCACTCCTGGCTGTCATTTTTCTTTTCATAGGTGTATATAGTGTGGATAAATCACATTCGTTTGGATAGATCTGGATTTTCGGGATCCGCTTTTCTCTTGCAACACAGCCCCGCAGAGTTACAGTGGAGAGCCGGAAGTGATTACTTCTTTGTAAACACTGAACTTTGATATTGATCCTGCTAGCTTTTGAAACTCTGACCATCTCTGTTTAGGTTGTCGTTGCTTCATCTGATGATCTTTTCCTACACATCCACAGTATAGAACTTGGCAATGATTTGAGGGAAAACTTTTTTAGAGCTCCCATTATTCTTGAACATTGGCCAATGGAATACTGCTTCCTTGATAGCCCTATATGCAGTTTTTACATCCTCAGCAAATGGGGATTACCCAGCTCCATGTTTATCATCTGTTTCAGAATACTGCAAGCCTAGAGGAAACATCTCAATGTATCGTATTCACGCCACTTTATTTCTTTCTTTCTCAAATCTTGGTTCTTCAAGTACTGACTGTTCCAATTTCAATACTAAAAAACTAAAATTCTAACTCTATATACATATTATTCATACCCTTGAAGGAGGGTAATCTGATATATTTTATTGTATCATAGATTCAATGAAGCATATAGTAAAATAAACATTTATTATTCTTGCTGTTTTATTCTCATAAAATAGTCCATATAATATTTTTGATTTATAAAATTTCAATATTTTATAACTGCCTGCTATCATTTTCCTAGAATAGAAAGAAATGACAAAGACACAGATTGAGGAAATTAAGTAAGGCTAATTGTTTAAGTTAAGAGGTCTACTGGACAAGTGAGGGAAATAATAGAATGCACTCATAGCACCATGTCTAGGATTCACAGGGGTGTTCCAGGGTGTTTCCCCACTATAGACATCATTTGAATAAAAAAGGGGTGTTGAAATTCCTGGAGCATGCCTAGGGGGGAGAGTACACTTAGTCTTTAAAAGAGAGTAAAAGAGGGGCTTGAGTAAGTGAGACTGAACAGGAGTTGAGCCAAAACTAGGGAAAAGTTTCAAAATTATGTGGCCCTAGAAGCCCATGGGAGACAGTTTTTTTTAACTGATTTATTGTACAATTTCAATAATTAACACTTTTTACATTGTCTTCCTAGTGGTTATCCATAATACAAGAAGCACACAGAGATCCTGTCCAAACACTATTAGTTCAAATCTTTCTTCTCATAGAATTACAGGAGGTGAGAATTAGCAATGTCCAATTCTTGTAGGGAGCTGAATTAAATAGAAATATTGTAGGCAGTCAGACAGAACTAGGCCCTCAAGGAAAGACAAGGTGGCTTTGCAACTTGGAAGAGATGGACACATGCTTATGGGTCATACCTTAAGACAAAAGAGACTACATACTTCCCTAGGGAGGGGCTCCAGGGATTGATATTCTAAATAGCTATCAATCACCTTGAAAGAGCCCAAATGAGTTACTAGACTGACCCCACACGAGGAAGACATCCTGTCCCTTCCAACACACAAAAGGAAGAGGCCCTGTTCCATATTCATTCCCACTTGTTACATGACTCCTGGGCATATCAACTCTACCTGAACAATGGTGCTTGTAATCTCATTGGTTAACCATAGTTTTGTCCCACCTCATTTCCACCTAAGAGAGTTCCCACGTCTTCTCTACCACCTTAGACCCACCTCACCACATGGTATTCCTCTATAAAAGTCCCTGGAAGAGACAGCTTCCCCGGGGACAACCTGCTTGGGCCCCTCTTTTGTCTCTCTCTCAGACAAGCTCTTTCATTCCCTCAATAAATATATTCTGCTCATAACTTTTGTTTGTTCTTAAAATTCATTCTTTGGTTTTAGAGAACAGGAACTCATCCCAATTAAGTTTTAGGTTGGGAGATCAGTTTTTCTCCCTGTGTCATTTGGCAGTTTTTCCTGTATCACAATGACACTAAAAGACAGTAAAATAAAAGGACAAAGATGTGACCATTGGCTTAGTGAATGTGAAGGAGTATAGTGAAGATGAATAAAATTTGAGAAGACATTTGGGATAAGAGCCCATTTATTTATTTATTTATTTGCTTATTTATTTATTGTCTTTCTGAGACAGGGTCTCCCAATGCATCTCAGTCTGTGAATGAGCTCACTTTGTAGACAGAGGCTAGTGTCGAACTCAAAATGATCCTCTTTCCTCAGCCTCCCAAGTACTTGGATGTGCTACCATGCCCTGCTAATAAGAGCTTTTTTGAAGTGAGAAAAGAAAAAAGTTAGAAAATTGAGACAGACAGTACAAGCAACTATTTTAAAGAACTTTAAAGGAGTTTTGTAAATAAAGGGGATTGACAAATGGTGTGTAGGCTATCCAGGCTTTTTTAAGGCAGTTATTTCTGCTTGCTTACATGCTAACGATCCAGGAGAGAAAGAGGAAAATGATGATGCTTCAGAAAGCAGAAAGGATCCTCATAGGAACAAAATTTTTAAAAAGAAGTGACAGAGCAAGGAATCACATGGACAAACACAAAAATTCCACTTTGATAGGAGTATGGCCTATGAATAATTCACTTGAAAAAGCAAAACTTATTAATCAAATCCAAATATTTTTGGTATTTCTTTATTTGTTTATACCTATGTATAGGATATATTGCTTTAGACTGTGTGTGTGTGTGTGTGTGAATTGTAGAACAGATAGTAATAATGGAGAGTTTTAAGATATATTGGGAGAAATAACATAAGAAGTAAACATATTGAAGGTAAGAGAGTGAATTTACCAAGGAAATATAATGCTCAAAAATACATATGAAATTTAGTTGTAAATTTGAAGTGCCTAATATTGGTGAATGCAGCTATTTTTAGATTTGCCCATCATGTTCAGTTGCTTGGGTAAGCAAAGGTAAATGATGAAATATGTTTTTCAAAACTCTTTATCTTCAGTTGTGTAACACAGAGGGAGAAATTTACCAAAAGTTTGAGAATAAAAAGGAGAAGTTATGATGAAAGTGATGGACTATGGAATTTTACATTATTTTTGATAAGAAGGTGAGACAAGGAGTAACTTCCGGCAGTGCGTTAAGGTTAGAATTCTCCCTTGGAGACAAATAATCATTGGAGTAGAAAGTGCAATTTTGGAGCTGAAGGAAAATCAACAATTCTTGGTGTAAAAGTTTGTGTATTGCTGGTGATTATAACTTCTGGGCATGACCATGAGATTGGATATCAGAGAAGGGCTGGAGATTAGAGAATTCCACATGAAAATTCAAGGAGATGAAATGTCTGGGTAATTGTACTGTGTAAACACTGAATCATTGCAAACTGGGGTGGAAGGAAGAAAGAAGGCAATAATCAAAAGGGTCAGGTTCTTAGCGAGTGAAAAGGGATTGCTTTCTTCTATTTTTGATGCCATAATAAAGTAAATTATGGGTTATTTGTGAGTCCTAGAAATTTATTGCTCACAATTCACGGGGATGCAAAACCCAGGATCAAGTCATCAGGAAAACTGGTGTCTAATGAAGACTGCTTTCTGATTTCAACATAGTGATTTTTTGCTGTGTCTTTTGGATGGGTTGAATGTTGTGACTTCATGTGGAAGAAGAGATGGAAGGGGGAAGCAGAAAGGGAGCTCTTTCAAACCTCCTCTGCTCTGCTCTGCTCTGCTCTCCTCTCTTCTCCTCTTCTACCCTCTCCTCTCCCCTCCCTCCCTTCTCCTCCCTCCCATCCCCTCTACTCTCTTCCTCTCTTCCTTATGCTCCTTTTCTCCTCCTCTTCCTCCACTTCTTCTTCTTCTTCTCCTTCTCCTCCTCCTTCTTCTTCCTATTTTCCCTATCTCTCTGTCTCTGTCTGTCTCTGTGTCTCTGTCTCTCTCTCTCTGCCTCTCTCTCTCTCTCTCTCTCTCTCTCTCTCTCTCTCTCTCTCTCTCCCTCCCTCCCTCCCTCACCTCGGGGATTGCACACCAGGAATGCTGCCTTTTTGATACAATATCTAAGTTGCCCAGGCTGGTCTCAAATTTTTAATCCTCCTGCCTCAGTCTCCTGAGTATCTGGGATTATAGTCACACATGATGGTGCCAAGTTCCAGGCTCAGAACAATTTGTAAATTGACTCTCATGACTTAATCATGTGTTAGTGGTCCCAGCTGTTCATGCTAACTCATTGGTGATTGCACTTTAAAAGAAGAACTCCATGGTAAAGCATGCATTCAAAACATGGCAAGGATAATCTGGAGGATGAAAGATGACTGCTGTGGGTATTAGGAGAGTAGAGAAGGCTGTGTGTGAAATTGGCTAGATGATTTTATTTGCTTTTGTTGAGACACATAATGAACCAACTGGGGAACAGAGGAAGAAAACTTATGTCTTTTCATATGTGATAAAATTAAGGAAATTAAAAGACTTTAGGGGAAATACTTAGGACAGAAGTCTTTTTAATACTGGAAGCATACGAGTTCCAGACATTCTGATGAAAGATACCTGGGATTATGGAAGACCAGGAACTGGGTCAAGTCAGGAGGTCCTACACAAGCCCTGATGAAGAGGAGAGCACCACACTGAAGGGGTGGCATGAGCTTTAGGGATTCCTGTGATGATGGAGAGAGGAGGGATGGAACCAACAGTCATATTAAGAATAGTTTGCTAATTATTGGGATGACATGGGCCTTCATCAGTTAAAATTGATGCCAACCTATGAAAGATGTCAAAGTAATGGACAACTGTCACACTCAGGACTTACAGGACAATAGATTTAATACAGGGAACAAAATTTATAGGCTAACCTTATCAGCTTCACCCAAAAAATCAAATGCAAGAGTGCAGAAGATCTGTTCACACACTAAAGACCCAAGAAATTCAGCTGAAGAAAGTCCCCAGGAGGCCATCTAGAGGCTTAGAGCTCTTGACAATGTCTCACACAAGTCTGTACCAGGGAGCTGCAAAAGCCCAAAGATCCGTGGTGGAAACTACAATGTGTGCACCAGCAGAATGAAGGATTTGTGCTAGCCAGGGTGAGGGATCTATGCTGGAGCCAGGAAGCAATGTTTCAAGTGAGAACCAGAACTCACCCAAGAGAACTGCAGCCACCCTCAGCAACAGTGAGGAGCCGAGATCCTCCTATCATGAGGACAGCTGAGTTCATATCAGAAAGCCAGTGTGACAAGCTTCTCTAGGAAATCAATAGCATCTCACCTTCCTCTTTAGTTCTGTTTTTATGCTATTGGCAACAATCCTCAAGTAAGCCATCCATACCCAGCATGATGCTGGCTTAGTTTTAGCTCGGTGTTATAAGTTGACAGTTAATCTAACACAATGGCTGGTTTATTTTCAGTGCTCTCTTCTTGGGTAATAGGATTGATTTTGCTAGAATATTTTTCTTGGAAATTATTCTTTTGATCTTTTTTGTGGAAGAGTTTCACTGTGAAGATCAGGCTGGCTTTGAACTCACTTTTCATCCCAGGCTGGCCTCAAACACAGCAATCCTCCTGCCTCAGCTTCCTGAGTGCTGCAACTATAAGTATATGCCACCATACTTGGCATCTGGAACTCTTCTGCAGAAATTTTTTTATGCCAAGGTTAGTAATATGTAATAGTAAGTTTTTCAGAGCTTGCTGAGTCCCACCCTCAATCCTCCTAATACTTTCACTGATGAACCTTTGCAATATGCATCTATGGTGATTTCTAAAAGAAGTGGACTCAGAGTTCAAAGATATAAGGGCAATCTTTGCTCTGTATGTATTAGTTCCTTGAGCTTTAGAAAGTAGTGTTACTAGGGTTTCAGTTTCCTTAACTAAAATATGAATTAGCATTCATTAGAATATATTTCAGGTCCCTTTTGGTAGCTAGGACTTGAAACATCAGTTTTAATGTGCTTATAAACATTTGCTTCATCTCCATGTTTCAGCTGAAGTGCTATTTTTGCTTTGTCATTTGTACTCAATCTTTTGATGAATGTTCCTTACATGAAAATGTCTCTAACTACCAATGAGTTATTTTCAGCTATTCTGCAGTGATTTTCTGATTCTGAAAAGAAAAGAGAAAATAATCCTGAATTTCCATTTTCTGTCTCTGGAACCTGCTTAGTCTTCCTTCCCCTCACACTCTCACTCTTTTACCACTCTGTAGGGAAAAATAAGCATATTTTTTACCTTTATTCTTCAGGGAGGATTTCTCCTATCTGTTAGTTCCTGTCTGCACATTTTCCTGAAAGTTTTTAGAATACTTAAATGTGAAGTGCATTTAAGTTACTCCTAAACTTTGTAAGACTTTACTTTTTTCGCTTAAAGATTGATTCTTTTGTAAAGGAGGAATAAAAAGAAAACACACCCTGGAAAGGAACTCATGCTTAGACAATCTTAAGTCTCACTCTCCATGTGTTATTAAGAGTTTATGTTTCCTTAATACTCTCCACCTTGCTACTTTTTTCTTGTTTTTGGAAAACGATTTTCTAATGAAAATTTCAGAATTTTATGGATTTTCAAAATAAAAATATAATTTCAAGTGTCTTGAATAGATTGCATTTTTATCTATTTTGAAAAGGATAGAATTTTCATTTTAGATTTGCTGAAGTCAATGTCTTAGTTATTTTTCCTGAATGCTGAGAAAATATACCCAACATCCAAAATTAAAGGAGTGAAGGTTTGTTTAACTCATGGTTTGTGGAGCTCTGATTTCATTTCATAATCGACTTAGTCCAAGGCAGAGTGTCATAGCAGACCAGCCTCAACTAGGAGAAACACTGCAAAGCAGGCAGAAGGTAGCAAAACAAGAAGCTCTAAACAAGTGAGCTTCAAACAACAGCAGCAACTTTTTTTCTGGCCTTTGTTTATTCTATGTAGGCTACCAGGTTTAAGAGGGGGTAACAAACCAGTCAGTGGGGTAACTTACTAATCACCCACCTTTAATCCAAGCATCACACACTCTAGATCCAGCTGCCTCTGAACCCCCCCCCCCCATGACTACACTAGCATTTAGACATACCAAGAACGGTGTGGAATCTGAGTTTAACTTAAAGAAGAAAATTTATTTCATGATTTCTTGCAAAATTGTAGTCAACCTTGGAGCCAAGCCTCAGAAGTGTCATCTGTAGGGTAGGATTCCAGAGATCACTTGGGGTTGGTAGCTTTATGCAGTGCTTTGGCTTACTGGACTTCATAGTTTCCCATTGCAGACCACTGTAGTTTCTTAGTATGCAATTATCCAGGCAGCTCTCTGCTTACTTGAAGCTTGGAAACCTAGAAGCTTGTAGAAAGCTTTGCCAGTAAGATGAGAGTCCCTTCTTAGCTTAATTACAGAATGGGCAGCTCATGCATTTTTGCCTTATTCTACACACTACACATGAGCCAGCCCATACTGAAAGAAAAGAGATGAACAATGAAACAGATAGTAGAAAGCTATATTTTTGTGGATTGTTTTGAAAGTTGCCTGTCAGAGACTCACCCATGTAATTGAGAAGGTAAAGCATGTCTGGTCTTCAGGAACAAGTAGATCTAGAAATTTCAAGGATGTCATCAAATATGGGTTTTTTTTGCCATTTATCTTCACTTCTATTAGCTTAATTCTTAGTTAAATTGTCTTTTCATGGCAGTCTGTAATGACTCCAGATTTTTATCCCAACAAGTTTGGAAATTTTTTTTAAAAAAGAATGTTTCCTATTAGTTCCAGGAAAGGTCTTGCGTTCTCAATCTCAGGTTCCATTTGATTATGCCAGGGCTCTTGCTTTTTCATGAAGCTGAAGGAAATGATGTCTCCTTATAGTCTGCATGGACTAAAAGTAGGAGAGAAACACTGCCTCAGAGAATATTAGCATGCTGGGCCTCAGAAAAGGCACAGAATTTGGGCCTAAACAAATCATCAGCAAATGAGTCAGGCTGTCCTACTTTAACAGAGGGAATCCAAATAGAAATGAAGGGTACAGTGGTGCTGGAGTCCTTCTCTTCATTGTTAGTGCAAGTGCTCTGGGCATACTGAGTGCCTATGAAATACCAACATTTCACAAGGTACTTTACATATGTACTCTCATAGAATACTTCAGCAAACTTATGAAGTTGGCATCATTTCATTTTTACAGAGAAAGAGTTAGGTTTAGACATTTGATTTAAATCAAAACCAGACTTGCTCTAGAAACAGTACCTATCAGATAGCAGCCCATCTGCTGGAATACACAATGTTAAAAAGTCTGATTCTACTTTACATTTAGAGGAACATGAAATTTGTTTTTGTGTTTTATTTTTTGTGCTTTTTATACAGTCTGTGTTACTATCTTCCATAGATTATAGCTTAGGATTCAAATGATTTACAGAAAAAATTTCCTAAAGAATTTGAGATATATATATATATATATATATATATATATATATATATATATAGTTTTTTAAAACAGTAGAAAAAAATTTAAAGACTCAAGAAAATAAGGAAGCAAAAGTTTTCAACAATCTTCTACCTATATTTGATCTTATGAAATAGCGGTATTTATGTTCTTTTTCTATTCATCTTTATAGTTTCCATTGTACTCTCTTTATATAGTGATTATGGGAAAATTCATGAAGGAAAAATGTACTTGCAATTAACAGCACATAGTAAGTACTACATAAATAACTAATTGCAGAATAGAATATAGTTCCATATGACTATTATACTTATCTCAATTTTTCCATCTAAAGAGATAAAATAATCAGCAAATTTGTATAGAAATGAAGGCAATGATTAATAACCAATGGTTAACATTATATGTAGGAAAAGTTGTATTTGCCATTATTCAAAACAATTAAAATATTACCTGACATAGGTCTCAAAATATTGAATTTGCTCAAGAGAATTAAAGTGAGTCTAGTTTAACACTGCATTTGTTTTAATGTACAATGCATTACGCATGTGAGGAGGTACAGAATAGGTACTGAGCAATGTAAAGAAGCAAACCTCTTCAAATATTAAAAGTGTTCTTTTAAAACTCACTTTAACCTGGTCATCGTAAATTCTTTTGGCATGCTTGACTAGAGCAAAACTTTGGAAAGAGGGTAAGTTTCAAAACTTTCAACCTGATTTTTCTTTTCTAAGTTTTTATTATTATTTAAGTCTCTCTTGATGGATGCCTATTCATGTCTTAGTAATTTCTTAATTTGTCTACTATGTTGAGTGGCAACTGTGAGAACATTTTGTTAAATGTCTTGATATTTTGTTTGCTCAAGGGAATTCCAGATCTTTCTGGTCTAAAAGAGAGGCAGAGGCAGTCCTTCATATGTGAAAGGCGAAAGTGCCAGCTACTTGTTCTTCCAGCTTCCCCAGGAGCTATGGTGCAGGCATGTGAGACTTGGTGGGAATATTAAATGGCAGCTGTTGGCCTTGAGATATAGGGGAAGGACATTTCAGGAAACAGGAAAAGCCCCTACAAAGGCTCCAGCAAGCAGGTGCTTGGTGTTTGAGAGTAACAAAGGTCAGCATGGGGAAGGGGCCCAGTTCCAGATTTACAGACATATGTTATATACATTATCCTAATGACCATTAAAAGTCAAGTTATTGAGCCAGAAACTGGTTAATAACTTACTGGAGACTCTATGCTGTTGTATCAAAACCAAAAATCAGACCCCTTTTCTGACCCTAACTCCTGTGTTCATGTAGAGATGCTGCTTAATGTTTTCATCCAGGTCACCTTAGCATCTCCTTCCCACCACTCTTGTGTATGGCTTGCAAATCTATTGGAGGTCAGCCCATCTTGGCTGCATTGTGTAGTAGCACAGTTTAAATAATTTAATTCCATATCTTTGATGAACATTTTAAAAATAACCTTTTATTGTACTTTGTCTCGTTTTCATTTACTTGGCTGAACCTCGTAATTTAGTGAGACTAGTTTAGTGAACATTTGATTACGTAGCTATACCTGTACTATATTATCTTTTAAAAATCATTTCAACTTTTTTACATGGAATTACTTGTCCACTGACAATTCCGTGTACAATGTTTTACTTCGCTACAAAGACAAGAGATAAAATCATATTGAATTGTTGAAGTCATTCATAACATACCAGCATCATGTGCGCACGTGTGCACACGCATACACACACACACATACATACAGATAAATGAGTGCTCAAACCAAAACTATTCTGAAAATCCCTAATGAAGAATTAAATATGTCTTTATTGATAACATAGCTGTATAACAGACAGATGATTTAATTTGTGTTATTTTAAAAATGTAATTATTAAATATTCATGACATATTATACTTTATGAGATTTAAATAACCATACCAAAATCATATGGTGCAGATAAAATGCAGACAAAGAGTCTGGGTTCCCACAGCCACCGACCCTCAAATGACCTGCTAATAAATGCCAGATTCTCATCTTGTAAAAATCCTATGGGAGAATAATAAAGGATGAACATTTGGCCCAACATTTATTTTTATAAAACAAGCACCTTTAGTTTTTCTTCAAGAGAATCATTTTCCTGCTCTATAAAAGTCCGTGGACTTTATGAAAATGTGTACCTCATGTCACACAGCTAGAGTCATAAATTTAAGCAGCTACAGGGGGAAGTCCAGACATCCGGCCTTGGCAATCTAGAGTATTCAGCACTAGTTTGTATTGATGCTAACATTTTCCTAATTCTTAACACGTTTACAAACTAATTATATAATTGTTAATTTCTCTTAGACCATAGATTTGGTTATGAAATTCTAGGAAATAAATTTATAAAGATTCCAAACAAAAATGCCATGGATATAATCAGCTCTGTGATTACTAATTGCTACAGGCTCAACACTCCTAAATATATTCTTTTAATCTAGATGTACTATAGAACACATAGGTAACCTCAACAGCACAACAAGGAGAAGTATGAGGTCACACTCAATACAAAACATAACACACACACACACACACACACACCTCCATATACCAAGAGTTACATACAAAATAAGATACCAGGAATAGTTGTGATAAGAGGTATCTTCTAAACCTTACAGCTCCATAGCCTTTCCTTAAGAGAAAACTCTTAGAATCTGTATATGTAATAGATACTGTGCATCCTGTGATATTAATTTATTTTTATTTTGATGTTTGCTTAGAGCACTAAGCTTTCCCTGGGAACCTATACTTACATAGATATTTAGATGGGATGATATGAAAATAGTGTCCCATAAGCTACATGTCCCATACTGGATAATAGAACATTTGTTCAACCATACCCTGTCTAGGGGAAACAAAGAAAGGCAATTGTTTAAAAAACCAAAGAATGCTTACATATTGCTCTGTTTTCAGGTTCTCCATGAGAATCATTTTTCCAAGTCTTAATTTTGAAACTCCTGGACACAGAGGAACATTTTAGTGGACACTGAGAGGTTCTGAGTTATTTCTTTTTCCTTTTTAGCATAGTCATATGATGAAGTCAGTAATACAAATGCTTATTGGAAGTTTCCTCAAAAGTAAGGATTTTGTTCTTGACAAGTAGTACAACAGAGAGAGGAGGGGTTGACGGGAAGCAAGAGAGGAAGAGGAGGAGCAAGAACAGAACAGAATGAAAGGAAAAAGAACCAGAGCCAGGGATGGATGGGAAAGAGGAGGAGGAAACAGGGGAAGAGCAGGAGACAGATGAAGAGCAAAAAAGGGCAAGAAGAAAGAGGAAGAGGAGAAGGAAGAGAAGGAAAAAAAAAGGGTCAGAGAAAGAAAGAAAAGAGGAAGGTGAGAAAGAATGGACAACCATAAAGCAACAACAACTAACCTTTTAAATGTATTTTACAAATTTCTAATGTTTTCAAAGAAAACTAGCTCAGGTATGACATTCATAAAATAAAAATCAATTGAAAGGTTAATCCAAAGCAAAGTGGACACAAAAGTGTAGAGCTTCAAAGTAAATGTAATTTGAGCCCTCAAAAATATAAAGGTAGAAATCAATCAAAAAGCAGAAATGATAAAAAAGGAGGTAAGAAATAAAATAAACAATTTTTTAAAATAAAAGAATCTCAGAAAGGATAAATGTCTGTTATAACTGGTTCTTCACTCCCTGGCCTGGGCAGCTTCCTGACAGAGAAGCATAGACAGAACCCAGAGTAGAGGTTTTCACTGTGAGCTCCATGGTTTTTCCCTGTGCACCTTCTCCCAAAACATCATCTGCATCCTGATTTCATCAATTACTGCATTCAAGTAAAAATATTTTCTATCTCACATAGATATCACAAGGATTAGATAAGTAAAGCATTTAAAGTATTATAAGAGTAGCTGGTATATAGTAATCAATCAACTATATACAAGATAGATTTTCTGCTTTTCTCTAAAGTGTCTTGAGCAAAAAGAAATGAAGGTGAAATAAAAACATGTATAAAATTGTAATTTGATGAGAATGTTCTTAATACAAATCTAAAAACTTGTTCGAGAAACACATACACCATCTCCTAGTTTTAACAGACATATGATCTACAAATACCTATTTTTCAATTAAGTCTATAAGTCAGTCAGAGAAGAGGTGAAGTAGAGTTTTTCTGTAGAAAAAAATCAAAGAGGTGCCACTTTTATTTAGATAGCATTTACAGAAAAATAAACTCAGAATAATGAAAATAGTAGAATAGAGCATACATAGAAAAGAAAACAGTAGAAAATAAGCAAAGAAATCCCCAGGACAACGTGCAGCACCAGCCATGCCCCCGGGCGCACCGAGCCAGCCACCAAGACCCACGTGGTGAGGCACGCCAGTGCCGGGAGGCTGAAAGCAGGAGGTTCACTAGGAGTCCAAGCTGCGCAGTGAGACCCTGTGCCAAATACGTTAAGAAAAGAAGTAAAGCCTAAAAATGTGAGCTCAAAAAGAACTGCAAAATATAAATTTAAGCAGGTTTTTTTTTTTTTTTTTTTTTTTTTTTTTTTTTTTTTGTGGTGCAGGGGCTTTGCGCTTGCCAGGCAAGCACTTATTCTACTGAGTTACCTCCCTGGCCCCCTAAGTACAAAATTAAATATACCAGTTACCTAAAATCTTAAAATCTGGTTAAATGAAATTAGATAAAGGTAAAATCTCAAACATTTGATTAGAAACAAGGTACTGCTATATACTTTTTAAAATCAATAAGGTTTAATATTTCATTTAAACATGTGAGTATTTAACATGATATAAATGTGAATATTTATAATGATATTAATATATATGTCTGTAAATTGTGTAGCTTTCTGGCTTACAAGCAGAAAGATCACTCCTCTCCTGCTTCTTGTCAACCCTACCCCTCTCTGTTGTACTACTTGTCATCAATGTCACAATGGCTGAACAGAAATTTATGAAAAAAAAACTCTTCATTTTTCTAAAAAATAATACTGGCAATATTTTTGTTTTTAATGCAAGTGGTCTTTGTAACAAGAACTTAAAAATCAAATAATGTTTTTTTTATTTGAGCTTTTGTTAACTGATTTCTGCTTCAATTTATAAATCATTTTTATAAGTAAACATTGATCAAATAGAAGATGAAAACAGAATTTTCAGAGTGCTTAGGAATCCGACTGTAAGACATATCTGACTTCAGAAAAAATCAGAAGTTTATGAATCTAACATAACTGTGATGTCAAAATCATTAGAGAGAAGCTACCACCAGAAAAGATAATATAGAACAATCCTCATATTCACATCGACAGAAAATTCTAACTGTCCTCAGAAATGCCAGTAAAATGATTCACTCAAATGGTGTAAGGTTCATAATAAAAAATGCAGTGAATTTTTACTTCTCTCATGTGTGGTACTTGTATCAACAATTTAAGCAAAATAAACCATATGAGAATTTTAATTCAGGTTTCATCAATAGAGACTTTTAATAGACTAATAGAATTTTAATGGATATGTAACCTCTTCGTGCTCCAGTTCCCTCATTTTAAAATGCAGATGATAGTAGTATGTACCTTGGAGGTTTGTTGTGGGAATTAAATTAATTAATTTAGCTAATATGTTAACAGTGCTAGAAAATGTCAAATAAATATTAGATACTATTTAAAGAACTACATCTAAAATTTAGGTAACTAGGACCACCTTCTCCAGTACAACGAAGGCTATCTCTTTTGGTCCCAGAGCCCGTATGATATATAACTGTGAATTTTGAGAATGCAAAGTTATTGACATTAAAATGAGTAAAAATGTGACATGCATATACTATTACTTTTTAATATTTTTCATAAAAAACCAGCCAATATAAAATTATTGAACTCAAAAATAAAAGATATAATTGGTTTGAAGAAGGGACAATCATAGTGTTCAGATAATCTTTTTTTTTTTGGCAGAACTGGGCATTGAACGCAGGTCCTTGCACTTGCTAGGCAAGCGCTTATTCTACTGAGCCATCTCCTTGACCCTATAATTTGCTAATATTCACTGAAACTAAATAACAGAACTTTGATTCTTATTGAACTCCACAAAATTAAACAACAAACAAATGATGTGCAAAACCCTACAGATTTTTTGTATAGCAAATAGAAAGTAATGTGTGATTAAAACAACCACCTCATTTCATATTAATATAAGTAAGAAATGTCTTAATGAGGTATATGATAGGGGTATAGGAAACAAACTAAACTTTTATGTGGATAGCTATTAACTATTAGAGTCAATGGAAGAATTAGAGTAAATTGAGTTCTGCAATGGGAAGGCCTGAATATTACAAAGAAAGGAGTATATCTAAGTTATGCCATATGTTAGAAAGACAAGAAAAATTATCAGGTGAAAATAAAGATAACATTTAAATAATTCTTTTGATTGAACCATTATACATTTGACCTATTATTCTATTATCTTCTCATCTCTCTCTCCCAATTCCTATTTTAATAAAAACATGAAATAATACTATAAATTATGTTATTTTGTATCATTGTACAGCTCCAAGGGGTATAGATTAGGAATTGTGAAAATCTGAGACAAAAAGTAAAATTAAGAATAAAAAAAAGGTAGACTGTTATTTTCTCTTCTATAACAATGCACAGAACAAAGAAGATAAAGCTGGGTATGATTTGTTAGTGCTACTCAGATTACTTTAAAGATGTTGTCTTTAAAATAGACCAAAGACTATTTTCAAGGCCATTTTGGAGTCTGTTCCCCTACCATGTATGTCTTCCACACTCGAATATATGGAGAAGCACAGAAAGATGTACCTTTCAGTGTGGAAATACATGAGGATAATTTGAACCCCGGCAGTAAGGAAGTACAGAGTAGAAATTGTGATACCATTTATCAGGGCCAAATAGTAAAAAAATTCATAGTCTTTATTCATAAGAACTGATAGGTTCATTCTTATACATTATAAATACTTGGATAAATCAACTGTAGATTGTTTTCTGTCGATACATACTAAGAAAGAGGAAGAAGTCTCTGTCCAGTAATTTCATTTTTAGCAATTATGACATAATACAAAAGTGTTTTAATTCAGTGATTTTTTTTCACTGAATTAAAGAAATAGGAAACAACTGAAAATAAATTCTTATGCTTAGCAGGAATGTAGACAATTTTATATTTATTTATTTATTTATAGTATTTATGATAGGGTTACAGTGTCTCACTACTAGATCGGACTCATAGTGATTCACTTGTTTTCAGCCTCCCAAGAGCTGGGATTACAGGAACACACTACCACACCTGCTTTCAATCCTGTATCAGCACGCCTTGGGGGGTGGGGCCAGCACATCTGCCCAGGGATCAGATCCCGGCCTCTGCACTCTGCAGGTACTTTAGTCTGCCAACTATAAAGCCGGCCCTATAGACAAGAAATTTTAGAGAGGTTAATAAAAATCTGTAGCGCAATCATAGAATCAAAATTTTGCAGATATTAGGTTGAAGTTTCAAAGAAGATTTGAATTGTTGCAGATGTGTTCAGTGACAGTTATATGATACAAGCAAAGCACAGACTGAAAATATTCTGTGATTCTATATGAAGAAAGATTTGCACTAATGATGTTTGGACAGGATATCCTGTCTGCTTCTTCTACTATAACCAGTAGGAAGATAACAATCTGTCTCTCTATAATATGTAAATAATATCTACTGGGATCTGTGATATGTATATGCATACTAAACAGTGAATAATTATAAAATGAGTTGTCATATTTGTTGAAATTTATATATTTCTGTTTATTTAGTACATTCAGAATTTTCTATATGACATCACACCTTCTGTAATTAAAAATATATTTAAATTATAGTAATTATTATGAAGGTACAAAGGTTAGAAAGTTCTATAGTCTTTCTCTTTTATTTTCAAGAGACAAAAAACCCAATAAAAGTCATATAGACTTTCAAAACAAGATGATATAATAACAATGGTTATTATATTGCATGTTGTTATCTTGAAAGTAATTGCTCAGATGACCAGGCATGTAAAACTGATCAAGTGATATAAGCATTCATTGTTCCTTTCAATAAATTAATAGATATTACTAGTACAATCATCTTAGGTGTCTTGCATATATAGACATATATTTTTCCCCTTCTTTTCTTTCTTCTATCCTCCTAGTTGTTCTTTCCTGTGGAGCAGTTTCTTTCCCTTTCACTCTATCTCCAGAACCTTTTGGATCATATTTACTCTTTCAGTTTGTTATACTCCGGAGAAAATACACATAGAAAAATATTTTACATTTAAGTAATAATTCATCTTTAACCTATGTTTGTGTAATTTGAAGCTATTTTAGTATTTGAGGATATGTATTCAAATGAGAAGTTTCCATAATGAATTTAAATTTACATTATTATCCATTTATGTTATTATAATAAGGCAGTCATTTTGAGCAATATCAGAATTTTCTCATGATAATAGTTTAATTTCTGAAGTTAATGATGAGAATCTGGAATAAACAAATATAAGAAAATATCATTTTCACGTTAGTTCTGTCAAGGATGGCCAAGTAGAAAGCATCGGCGTTCTTCCAGAATAAAGGAAGGATAGCAATCCATCCTCTGACACATGGTAGTTTGAGAAGTTGATAGAACTCATAAGGGAACAGCCAAGAGACCAAATCTTAGCCATAGAGCACCCCTGTCCATAATCTACTCCTATTTCCAACATGAAGAAGCAGAACTTTTGAGTCATCAACTGCAAAAGAACCACAACATGACAGGCTTATCAGTAATACTGTGTATGAATAGCTCTCCATGGAATTTTGTTTTCCTGATGTTCTGCCCTGATATGAGACTCCAGGAAGTTAATATACTTGGGTTATTGGAGAGTAGTTCTAATAAAAACCAAACTCAATTTCCTGCTTTCTCTTCAAGATGGGACGCTCAATGAATCCGCTTTGTTATATACATGATCTAGTTAAACTTAAGGGAGTACCATTCAGGGAATACATGCATATGTATTAGAAGGTTTCACTAAAATATTTATGTGGCTCAACGTCCTAACCTTCCACATCTTAAGTCACATATGAACTTTCCACAAACAGCTTCCTGTGTAGCTAGCAGCCATCCTGACAGCTGTGCTTCACCACATTTTCCCAGTGTGATGTCTTCCAAACTCTTAAACATACGAAATTATTTTATTTGTGACTCACTTTCTGTCTCTCCTTCAGTATGACATATGTCCAGTAGAACAGAGCCATTACCTTTAGGCCCCTCTGTTCCAACTGTATTGGCTAGGATGGTAGTGGCATGTAAAAAAGAATTGTTCTACAATTATTTATTGCATAGAAAAAAAGGATATAGGAGATGCAATAAACTATACCTTTGAGATTGTGGCAGAAGTGAAAGGAATCTCTGTTTTCTCTGCCATCACCTCCGTAACCACTTGTTTTTAATATATGTAAAGATATAAAATATTTTTCCATTTTATTTTGATTAGTGAACCTGTAGGATAGTTAGGTTTAAATTTTGGCATGCTCCTGAAGAAGGCGAAATAGTCTAGAGATGAAAGGTTTTGTAGTTGAACTTTTCTAGATGGAGATATGTTACCTGTGTATATATGCAGCATTTCTTTTCATACTTGAAGTTGTTTTATAACGTGATAATCCCAGACATAAGTCATAAATTTGGTGTTTGAGTATTTTTTCCAATTCTTTTTCATATTATCTTCTACCATTTGAAATTCAAATTTAAATGAAGTTAAAATTGATATAGCAAGTGTTTTAGGGTCAAATCCTTGAACACGGAGTCCAAGACATCTTCTTTGGCCATGTTATACCTTCTGTGTGGGCTGCTGAATTTTTAAAGCAATGCAGAAATTTCAAGACTTTCTAAGTGGGTTATTTGTCACACGCTGCATTATTTCTAACATATTTGCATCGCTTGGTAATTAAATGAATTAAATCAAGTAAGGAATTAAAGCAAATAGTAAAATTTGAATATTAAAGCTATATTTTTAATCTTTTGGAATTTTTTCATCAAAAAATGCAAAGTAGTTTAATTTTAATTCTGCACTTGTATGATTTGTTGTGTAAACAGTTTTATTAATAAAAGTGCTCATATGAGAGCAAGATATTATTTTACTTTTAATCCCAGTTTTATTTCTTTCAATTGTTAAATAGCCAAAATAAGATTTAGTCTTTAATGTTAGATAAAATACAGTGTGTGTATTATAATTAATAATGTAAGTTAGGATATGAATTATTTTAACTTTCAAAAATAAGGGATTACTCCTTGTGATAAAATATACTTTTGCATTTGCATGAATTTTCTTAACCTATATTACATTTTATTTATTCATTAGAAATACTTAAATATAAGTAAGTTAAAAGTTCTGAATAACTTGAGTATGAATGGAAATCAAGAATACGCACATATTTTTTTTCCCCAAAAACATAGATGTATTGCAAGAGATGAGTGCTGCTAACATTGTTATTGATTCTTAAAACTTGTTGGAAAAGGAAGCTAAACCAAGGGAAAAAGCCCCGAGGGGTCTGCAGCCATTTAAGCCGCATACATATGTTTGCTGACAGTTGGAAAAATGAACATTTCTCATCCCCCTTTGGCTGCATTAAAGAGCACTGAAAATGCTTGTGGATTCAGGTTTCATGCTCTTTGCAACTGAATTCTTTTCCTTTTCATATTTTAAATTTGTAACATGTTCTATAGAGTTCTTAAGTGAACATCCTGTTTTCAAGACTTCTAAAACTCCATTGCTTTGAACCTTGTGCCACATGGCAATTCTACAAACATAAAGATTCCAGCTGTTAGGATGGAAAATACCATATAAATCTCTGTAAAAGCATCTTGTCTCACTACTTTGGGGAACCCACTGAGATATTTTAAACAAAAGGAATACCAGCTTTACTATCCTCCAAAAAGCACTCTCAAGATTCTTTTAGATTTTAGATTATAATCTTTGACTATTTCATGAAGGGAAAGTTTATAAACCTTGCTTCCTAAAGGAAGAAATATTTCTTCCACTAATATCTCAAGTGTACTCTTGTCCTTGAACTCTTCCTTGTGGTTTGTGAAATCTTAAAGGGTATCATAATTAATTATTTAAAGCAATCATCTTTAAAATGCACCTTACCCTTAAAATAAACTTCTGAAGAAACCTGTAGAGTGAAAGTGTTCCTGGGAAGAAAATTACTTTCAGTGAGGATAATGCTAGATTTTAGAAGTATTCCAGAAACACAGTAAGGCATGGTAATACTCTGAGTACTCTTGCTGTCCATATTTTTTATCTTTAGTATTGTAAGATTTTGAATGACAGAAATGTTATACAAGCAGACATAAGAAGCTGTATCGAGAAAAGAAGTCAAACTACTATGTGCGAATGGGCTTGGATGTTGAGTCATAATTGAGCTGTTAAACAATATTAAATGTTCAACAAATGTTAGCTGCTCCTCTTGTTTTGGTCCCAAATTCCAATGTGCAGATTCCATTTTGTTGGCATTCCTGTCTCATTCAGTTGCTTCTTCATTTTTCATGGAGTTATTGGAGACCCTTCCAGACAAGTCCTAGGATGGCATCAGAGCTCTGTGCGGCTATGGAAAGCAGCTGTTACCGGGAATGTTCATCAATGTCAGCCTTCTCTAAATATTTTGTGAAATAAATATAGCTTCTTTGGCTGTATATGAAACTTTTAATGACTTTATTTCCTAACTGAGTTATTTCAAAGGGCTTGTTCTATGTTGCTTTTGCAAAATTGGTTGTCTTGTCTGATTGGGTGGCAGTAGAGAATGGAGTTGTTACAGAGTACTAGTTTGGATTGAGACTGATGGAAAACTTGCAGTCTGTTTAAATATTTAAAAATGATTGCAATGTGACACAGTGCCTCTTGTCCCCCTCCAAAGGCTCCCCTTCTGTTCAAATACATTCATTTCATCTCACTGCTCTTGCCACTTTCTGGAACATTTCTCGAAGCCCTTTTTCATGAAGGTCTCTAAAAGGCACGATCAAACTGTGACACATGCTGTTTCTACATGTCATCCAAAGGAAAGGAGGCTTGCGAAACTATTATGGGGTGTCCTCATTCATCTGATTCTCTGCATCTGCCGCCATGCAATTTCTGGCTCTTTACAAGTAAAAATGTCCAAAACCTATAAACATTTTGAATCTGTTTAGGAAGTGAAGCCAAACATGTCAACCTCACTAAAGACAGTTATAAAGATCTTTAGGAAGTCCCTTAGAAAGTGGTGAGAATGATGAGATAAGAGTATTGGAGGTGAAGAGGGATACATTTTGAGGGGAATGCATGGCGATATGTCTTTGACTATAATCTTTTTAAAAAGTTTTAAATATTCATGGTATTTTTTCATCATATTTCATAATTTTTCCATGGCTTTAATTAGCTCTTGCCCTTAACCCTTCTGCTTCCTCATTTGTGAAATGGGGAGAACAGTAACACTTTTCTCACAGAGATTTTTTCAGGAAATAAAAAATCCTTTGTTCAAGATTTACCACCATACATCCTTTCACACACTAAAGTTAGGCAAGGATGGGTGGTAAATAGGACAATCTGTTAGAGTTGATAGATTAAGCTGACTACCTTTGTGTTGAGTAGAAGCATGGATTACTTAGAAATATACAGTATTAGGAATGGGTAGGCCTTAGGTATTATTTATTTGAAAATTTTCTTCTATAGGTAGAAGGCTGAAATCTACACTCAGATCCTGACCAAGGCCAAAGTCACTTAATGAAAGATCTGGAGAAAGACCCACTCTACCTCCATTTTGTAAGTTCTGTGTCTTGGTGTCATACCATAATCCCATTGCCTAACTTTCTATTTGCACACTTGGCCTCTTTGTGTGTGTGTGTGTGTGTGTGTGTGACATATGTTTGGCAACATACACGCTATAAAGATACTTGAGTTCATTTTCTCACTGAAACTTTTTTGACATGCCATGTTGATTGAGTAGAAAAGGATGTGTGAAGCAAAGCATGGAGATTTTTCTGACGTTTTCATTATGTAGACACAGCCAGCCAGGATATTTTGCAATAACCACCTTTTTAAGAAATGAACTCATGGAAGCTAACATTTAAACATGAATATCATCTATTTACTACCTCAGAATAATAGACTATAGAAGCAGTATTTGAGTGCTCATGTTCGTCAAGTTAGTTGCAATGAAATGTAAAGACAGATGATATGATGCTTTTTATAGGATCAGGTTAATACTTGGTGTGCCTGGAGCTTCCCCATTCGACAAAGAAGGACTTAGATTTATCAAATGTTAAACACATGTCTTTAACGGTTCATATTTGGAGAATTCCTGAGAGATTTACGCGAGCTGTGAGGTTGTATTCGCTTACCTTTATTTCTTTTCTGCTGCACTCCCATTTCCCTTTGGGATGTGCTGCGTGTGTCTGTTATTGCTTTGAAGATTTTTCATTTCTGCGTCATGCTTAACACTTGCCATTGACTCCTTGCATAACCTGTGAGACGTGCATTGCATTCCTCCCCGGGCTTCCAGATTTTATAAGGTAAATACACCTAGGCCAACTGAGAATGAAACATATATATTCTCTCCTTTAGACAAAAACAAAATCTTCTCAATATTTTACTTTCCACCTCAAGATCATTCTTAACTTCATAATTAACAAAGCACAATAGAAGATACATTTTGATTTTATTTTTAGACAAGCTACTTTTCAGAATGTTGAATAGAAGGATAATGTGAGGCCCCAGAAAAAATCATTTTTAGATGATTATTTGATTCTCAGTTATCATTACATGTCGGAGCCTTATTAATTTGCTAATAAATAAAGGAATTTGAACTTGAAAATGAACTGTTGCGGTGTAAAAGTTCACAAGTGCTTCCCTGGCAATCATGAGAGGTCATCCATCTCTTTTGTTTGTTTCTGTCAGTTTATAAGTGTTAAAAACATGACTTTGGGTATAAATTGATCAATATTGAAAAAAAAATAAAGAGAAAAGTACACTGGTGAGTGTGCTTATAGAAGGAATCGCCAGAAAATGTCCAGTCCGATTTTCAGTGGTGTATCTGGTCCTTTTCTGCTTTATTAAACTTGAATGATTAAATGGAAAGTAGGTTAAAAGAAAATCTCACATTGTGGTTTGAAGAAACCTTATGTCCAAAGGGAGCCTTCTTGTTTTCGTAAGTAAAATCTTCACATTGGCTGTTCTGTCAGGGTTGTCCTTTCTCATAAATTTCTAACCATTTCTCCAATGTATTATTACCTTATAACTTTATGGACATTAACATTATGCCACAATTCAAGATCTAATTTATGTTGAATTAAAAAAGAATACAAATTCCAATTTCATCCTAACAATTGTAAGATTATAAATTGATTGTTGTAAAATAACATTTTAGACTGGAGATTTTGATAGGTAGCAAACATATGCTTGGAATAATGGTTATTTTCAAAGAAAACAGTGTGAGGCAAATTTCTTGATATCCTACTTATAATGCTCTTCCAAAGTAGGAAAAATAAACTTAGAGGAACATGAATCTATCTGAAGCAAATTTAGTTTTCATTCTTTGTGCCAATAAAATGTCTAAGATTGAAGGGCTGGGGAGATAGCTCAGTACAATAAGTGCTTCCCTGGCAAGAACAAGATCCTGAGTTCAATCCCTGGTATGGCAAAAATAAACAAATAAATAGATAGATAGATAGATACATAAATACATAGAGAAATAAATAAAAGTTGCCTAAGACTGAAACTTAACAGGACCAAATGATTGTGGATTGATCTGCTAGGATAAAGGTAAAAGACCTTTTATTATTATTATTATTTTAATGTTCCCCATGTATTATCTACTGGCAATGCAATGGACTAATATTGGTCACAGCTTTCGTTTAACTTGAACTTGATGTGATATGAATGAAAATTTTAAGTTATTTATAAGATGTGCATCACTGTCATCATGTTTTTGTCCTTTTCACCATTATAGGCCACTATGGAATGTTTTCTTTTAATTTTTTGCTCACATGCTCTAGATTAATGGTGAGAAAATTGGATCTATAATTGACTGATACTTCTCTAGCTTTCTTCTTCAAATCAAGTTCATACTTTATTGCATGCATTTCAGTTAACTGCACTCATCTCAGAAGTAAATTTTGTTTATCTTTGGTCACAAACATCAAATTATTGACTACATTTCTCTCCTTCCCTCTCTTCCTCTTTATATTTTCTTCCTTCTTTCCCTTCCCTTTCCTTCTCCTCCCTCCCTCCCTCCCTACCTCCCTCCCTCCCTCCCTTCCTTCCTTCCTTCCTCTTCTTTCATGTTTTTTTCCTTCCTTCATTTCTCCTCTCACTTTTCTTCTTCTTCCTATTCTTTATCTCTTCCTCCTCCTCCTCTTTCTTCTTCCTTTTCTTTTTCTTCACCTGCCCTTTTTCATTTTGGTACTAAACATTAAATGTAGATTCTTTACACTGAGAGGTAGCCTCAGAGTCTTTTCTTTAAATTTAGAGACTGGATCACAGAAAGTCACTAAGTAGTCCAGGCTGAGTTCAAAACTATGATTGTCTTGCCTCAGTTTCCTATAATGCCTGGGTTATAGGCGTACATTCTCAAACCAGCTTCTGCCTCTTTTTATCCTAGAAGAACACAGAGCTCAGTTTGGGACATGGTTCTCTTCTACTTGAAGAGGCTCTTTAAAAAACAACTTGGAAATAATACTTTATTTAATGAAACTTGTGGTAAATGGTTACATGTACAATGGACACATAACAAGTTTTGGGTTTGGACAAATTAAGCTACTTTCTAAATCTACTCACTATTATGAGATCCAAGCTTCACTCTTTATTAGAGTTTAATTCTAAAATGTTCTCCAGAAAACTCTGTTTAAAGGTGGAGATTTTGGAAATTGATGTGACCACAGGGATACTACAAACATCAGTGGATTAATCTATTAATGAGCCAGGTGTCAAGTACTGTAGGAGGTGGGGCCTGGTTAAAAGAGTTGGGTCCTGGGGTTGGGAACTACAAGGCTATGTTCTTTTTTTTTGCATTTTGTCAGGATCTCACTACACAGCTCAGACAGGTAGTGATCTTTCTGTTCTCAGCCTCCACAGAGCTGAGATTACAGGCATGTGCCACCATTCCTGAACTCAGAAGCAGACTCAGAATGCTGGGAGGTGGGGCCAGTAAGGCATGTGATGCCAGGGACATAACCCCATTTAAGGGTGTATTCTTACAGTGACTCTATTTAACCAGGTGGCTTAGAAGCCTTTGGCACTGGCTTTTAGATGGAGTGTGGAAAGGTTTGAAGATGCACTGTACAGAGGTCCCAGATTGCTGTAAGTACAGCTTGATGAGAGTTTCTGGTCAAAGTTAAACAGAGCAGCATGGTAATAGGAATGTGAGCAGTAAAGGTAAGCCTCAGATTGAAGGTTGGCACAATGTTCCACTGGCACTTGGTGAGAGATCACACATATTATACTCTGGAAGAACCCTTGTCTTTGTCTTCAGTTTGCCCACGTCTTGAGACTTTGAAGATGACTGGAACTAAGGATGGCACAGTGGTTAATGTGTCAGAAGAGATTCAAAGCAGCCCAACATTCAGCCTTCTGCCTTTAGCCAAGTCTGCAATGAAAATCAAGAGGAAAAAAGAAGGGCCAAATGTTTGGAAAAGTCTGTGCTTTCATCAGGAAAAAAAAGCCCTGTAAAGTTGGGACTCAGGGTAGCATGCGTACTGAAAAGATGAGCTTTATGATAAGGTGAAGTAGTTTGTGTCAGGATGTTAAGAAATTTGCTTTGGGGACATGTCAATATATAACCAGCCCTCACCCATCATAGGCTCAATATTGCAAATGTATAAACCTTTTATTTGAGAGGAAAATACTTAGGCACCTGCTCTAGAAGAGTTTCCTGAAGAAAAGGTTCCCAACATTTATTTCTGCATACCTCACTGTCCAGTCACTCAGAGGTCACTGTAGTGTTGACGGTGGTGCTCCAAGTGGGCTAGCTACTGCTAGAAGCAAGTGGTGTACCTAGATATTAGCCCTGTACTGTAAAGTTGCATGCATGCATCAGGGTCATGGAGGCTTCCATCCAGACTTTAAAAGCAACATCTTCCTGAGAAAAGTGTGTGAATCTGTGAGAGTAAAGTTGAAGATGAAATGTATAACCCAGGAAATTGGATGTACTGGGAATATAGATTATCTGCTGGCAAAGTGGTAAGCACTGAGTGAAGTCAGTAGAAGAGAGGTGACATATGGACTAAGCAGCACGATCTTAAGGGCAGGGCCACCCTTAGAATTCACATATCACTCTCATGTGCTATGAAATATAGGTATGGAATTACAAGATTTGATGTTTGCCCTGATGGGCTCCTGTTGTGTTTTGTTCCCATTTTTCTATCTCTTTATACTTTTGTTTTGGAATGGGAATGGCTTACCCATTACCATTATATGTTGAAAACATTGAATTATTTCAAAAAGGCCTGTTTTGTGTGTGTGTGTGTGTGTGTGTGTGTGGTTAGCTTTCATTATTTTCACTTTTTATTTTATTAATACACACTTGCGGCACATAATGAATAGATAAAGAATTGGATTTTCATTGATGATGGGACTGTTAGAACTCTGGCTACTCTTACAGACAGACAAAATGCCTTTTGAGACTGACAGGAGTTTCGGGGGGGACAATGCTACTGTTTACCTAATATGTTCTGTCAAAGTCTTACAGTGTTCACCAGTGGTGACTTGAGATCATGGTTCTTGCTGACTTTATTGTATTCTTAGGGGCAGGGTGTGGTTGGAAGAGGTGAGTCCCCAAGGCTGTGACTTGTGAGGGTGTTTCATTATCCTTGGCTCTTCTCTTTTGCTCCAGCCCCCACGTCTCTTTTTGTCCCATCTGTCTACTATTGGGTGAGTAGCATTTCTCCATCATGTCCTCTTGCCATGGAGCTAAGTAACCATGGGCTGGATGGCTTACATTGCCTAACATTTTCTTTGAGCTGTAAACTTTAGTCTTTACTTAGCTACTCAACACCTCCAAGTGTTGAATATGAGTACTGGATATGAATTCTTTACATATCAGAAAGGAAACAGTTTTTCCCTTCTTTGTTTCAGTCAAATCTTTCCCCAACGGGGAGGGCCCATCTCCATCAATGGAGGCTCCATTCTTCTGAGAGGAATGAGATCTAAGGAACCCTTGACCCTCTTTTCTTTCATCTCCTGCATCCCATTTTTAATTAAATTTTGTAAAATTTATATTTTGAGTGGATTCAGAAGCCATCCATTCTCACCACCTTCACTGCTAATCCCTTAGAACAAAATACTACCATTGCTTTGCCCTGGGTTATTGAAATAATAGGCTCACAACACTGATCTCTGCTTTTTTTTCCTCCCTTTGCACTCTCTCCATTCTTGCCAACTCAGCAGAAACAATCATTCTTTCGAAATGTAGTCAAATCATGATGCTCATTTGTATAGAATTCTCCACGACACTCTGAGCTCACCCAGGAAATAACCGAAGCCTTTGCAGTGACCTACAAGGTCATACATGACCTGGCTTCTCATTGCCTTTTTGACTTTTACTTTGCTCTTCACTTCTTTGGTTTCAGTTCACTGATGTCCTTAAAAGTCTCAGACACTTGTTCTACCTGGATTTTCTCTCTGCCTAGAAAGAGCTTGCTCAGTACATTCAAGTTGACTCATGAAACTACTTTTTAAATCTTTGATCAAATATTGCCTTCTTATTGCAGCTTTCCCCAAACCTCATATTAAGTTATACTTCATTTAAAGTTGTAACACCTTCATTTCCCTAGCAGACTTCAGCTCTCTTTTTCTGCTTTATTTCATTCTGTCCAGCATTTGGCATCATTAGAGACTCCAGATGTCATCTGTCTTCCTGTGTCTATTTTCTGTACTAGTCTGGAGAGAATCTAACAGTAGTAAGGGAAGGGAATTTTTATTTCTTAAAGATTACTGTATATCTTGTGCCTAGACTAATGCTTGGCATATGATATGTATGCAATATATATTTATTGAAAGAATAAAATAAAATGAAATTAAAGTATCCTTTTTCTTGAATGAGTTGGAAAGAATATAAAATGTTACAAAAGCAACACCTGGCTAGGGCTTGGTGTAATAACAGGATTTACAAGAAATTTGATTATAAGTAAATTTTGTAAATACGCTAAATTCAAGTCATCATGTATACTTAGAGTTTAAATGAGATAATGAATGGAAGTATTTATCAAATATTGCACATTTTTCTAGTGCTAGTAGGGTTTTTCCCCTTTGGGGATGAATTAACTTAATCTTATTAATAGATTAATTTCATCAGCCTTACATTAACCTTTATATTTGTTCTTCAAGTTGTATTTGCTAAAATTTTCTTGATCTTCTTTCTAGATTAATATAAATACTAATAGTTGACTACTATGAAGGATTTAGTAGACATTTAGTAATGACACATGTGGCAAAACAGATAGCACATGAAAGAGACCTACACAACCCAATTTTTAAAATTTATTTACATTTGGTTTATTTCTAGTACTTTCCCTACACCATTGTTGAGGCTTTGTGCTCACAAGCATGTACTTACTTAGTGCTTTTTTGCTCATAGGCAATTTGAGCCACTATGATCTTGCTATTTTTATGAAGTATCCTTGTGTTAGTGCTAATGTCTAAGTAGAATATTGGGTAATTCCAATAGCCTGTAAATTGGTGACTAAAGGAACATTTCTTCACCTCATTTATGTGTCCTCCTAACTTTAATTATCAGCAGTAAAAGGGGCTTTACTTCCTAATTGCATTCCACTGTGGTCTTAGTCTTGTTTCTTTCTCAGGTTTACCTCAAATACATTTTTTCTATGATGGTACTGGCATTCATTGACAATATATGTCTGTGAAAATTAATTTTAGAATAAAGCTGAGGCTATAGCTTGTTCTGGAAAGCACAAGCAGCTGGTTTGACCCCGAATATGGCATACAGTCCCACCAAAACTGGGCATGGTGGCTCATGTCTGTAATACAGTGCTGTGGAAGCTGAGACAGGAGGATGGCTATGAGTCTGTGCTGCATAGCAAGGGCCTGTACCAACTAACTAACTAACTAACTAACTAACTTAAAAAAAATCAAAATTAGTCAGAGTAAGTCCACATTCAGTTCTCTTCTTTTATCATGGCTGTTCAACTCCATACCTGGGTAAATTCTTATTTGAGTTTTTTTTAACCTATTTGATAAAAAACACACAGGTAATTAAATGTAGTTACTCACAGCCACACATATTATTTGAGAACCTACTCTGCAGTGATAGTAAAATAAGGTACATTAAACTTCTGTTCCTAAAATCTAGCTGAAGAGTGCAGTATTGATTGGATTGACAATAAGCTTCAGTTGATAACAAATTCTAGGAAGAAAATAGGGGAAGGGGATGGAAGATGGTCCCCATTACTTAGGTATGTGGAAACAATTTGAAAGAAGAAATCTTGGTGAGTTCATTATGTGAGGTGAAATAAGCCAAAAGCTAAAGGACGGGTAGCACATGATGTCACTCATATAGAATCTAATAAGAAAACTGGTCTCATGCAAGCTAAGATTAGGATGGTGGTTACCAGAAACTGAGGAGGCTATGCTGCCCTGAAGGGTGGGGATATTGATCAATAAGTATTAAGATAGAAGAGCAGAATTTCCACTGCACAGTAGGGTGAACACAGATAGAAATACTGAACAGTGTATTTCCAAAAGTCTGGAGCAAAGAATTTTAAACATTTCCCAAAAAAATAAAGTGAGATTTTAAGGAGAGATACATGTCTAATCTCACTGAAAATGTATAAATCTGTATAGTCTTTCTCTATATAGGTCTCAACTAATCTGTATAGTTTTTCTCTGTTTATGTATGACTTAAAATACATTTTTTTTTTTTTTTTTTTTTTTTTTT
>PVKA01010933.1:0-62469 GCA_004027165.1 Ctenomys sociabilis | reverse complement strand
TTTTGTCAAGGTACCTGTCCTGGCTTGGCATTTTCACACACCACAGTCTCATATGGCACAGATATTTCTGGGGGAAATTCATTGACATCTAGGACATTAATCAGTATGTTGACTTTGCTGGTTAATAAAGGATTGCCTGTTAAAAACATAAAAGGATAAATGATGAAAATCATGTTTTGCTTCTTCAGTGAATCATGCTTACTTCTAATTAGCCTTAATGAGTGAAATACACATTTTGCATTATAGGAAATTGTAGGCTGAAGGTTCAGCCTACAAGAGGATGACAGAGTGAATAACTGTGGTTCTGATGTTTAGCTGTACAAGCATTAACAGGACAAAATACAAAGCTCCATCCCTAAAAACCACTGCTAGGTTAAGAGCAAGAATTAAGACCAATGTTGCATTCTAGTATGGCCTAGTGGAATGAGTTAGCCATCTGACCAAAGTTAGATCACAAGAACAATTTTCACTAATAGTTTTAATTTTCGCTCTATATAAAAGTATAGTTTTCTATGCTGTGAAGTTACTTGCTGGTGATAGAAAGGAAAGGCATGAATAAAGAACAACTTCTGACAGCATCAGAAAGAGAACCCCCTGCCAAACTGTCCAAATCCTACCCCAGCTTTAGGCCCCCAAGTAACAACTTGGTGCCTTCATCCTTGATATATATCGGAGACTAGAAATTGTTTGATAGATTAAGAACAGAGCATCTTAATATATATGTTTTATCTTATGTCATCTCATATTTAACTTATAACATTTATACAAGGATACATTTTTGAGGATCCTGTTAAGAGTAAAGAGATTGAAGAAAGGGGAGTTAAAAATGCCAATCCACGATTATGAAAAACCAGCTACCAGAGTTATTCCTGCATACTTTCTCTATTGATTGGCTTCTGTGGTGTCATTGGAGATTCAAAACAGTCTTTTAACTTCTTGCAAGCTTTGATGAATGCAAACTAAAATATTAACTGAATGACTCTGACAAGCTTAAAACATTTTCTATTTAAGATTCATTGAAAATGAAAGAAAAGCCCTTTAATCAGGGGCTGAAAAATGTTTATACATTAAAATATGGCACAGTGAATTCCGTCATTAAACACCGACTTGACACAGATAATCTAAAGTGAAAATGACAGGTATATTTTGTATCATGGAATATAATTATGGAAACTACCTTGATAATACTGAATAATTCTGATAATATATATTACTTCAAATTTTCCAATTATCCAAATATTATTATATGATATAAAAATTTGATTTCATAATCAATTTTATTGGTCATTTCATCCTTTTCACTCCTTATTTAACTCATTTATCTGATATAAAACATGATATTTATACACTTTTGTATGTTAGTTGTATATAATGGCAGTCTTACAGCGCATTCAGTACACTGTTATATACTGTGGATGTCATTACAAATATTTTGTGAGGATTATTTACAACCATTTTTAGTGGAACTTATAACTTATATAGTGTAAAATATAGAAAAACTGGAAAACATAGTTAAACTAGCGTGTGGTTTGTGTCAGTTAGCACGTGGTTTGTGTCTAGCTCCTCCAAACTCTCATGCAGTTAGGGTGCAGAGTTAGAGTTTGCGATTCACTCATGAGCCGCTGGCATCATAGGCGTGAGGGCTGCACCTGCCCGGGGCCTATGGCCTGAGTGCAGCATCAGGGAGACAGCCTTGCTCTCCGCTGCCACCGGTGCTCTTACTCTCTTCCCTTTTGCTCCTTGGCTGTTTTCCGCCGCCATGAGCTGCTGCCCTCTGCATGTCCACTCTGCCTTGGAGCCAGCTGAGAATGGACTGAAACCTCCACCGACTGTGAGCTAAGCCAAGCTTTCCTCCCTTCACTTGGGACTTGGGTATTTTGTCCCAGCAGTGAAAGAGGAGTGATTGAAACAATTAGATTTACTTTTCTAAAGTGGAATTAGTTTAAGTACTGTCAATATTTTCACTTCTTTAGAAATGCCATAATCCAAGCATTCAGAAAAAGTGAGAGAAAAAGATTGCCACGAGTTCAAGGCCAGCCTAGGCTACATAGTGAATTCAGGGCCAGACTGAAATACACAGAAAACTTTGCTCAAAAAATTTAATGGTATTTAATTAAAAATAAAACTAATGCCTAATTTTTCACAATGCTTTCAAAGTATCATTATTCTAACAGTGCATAGAATAATTCACAGCAAATATGTATAGACAATATTAATATTATTAATATTATTTAAAATATTAATATTATTTTTTTATAGAACTGAGAGATGGGAAATGTGATCCATAACATCAAAGTACAATGTGAAAAAGTTAAGTTTAGGTATTTTGGCTTCTCACTTTCATTACATATTACTAGAAAGACATTATGTTGATAGTTATGTCAATTATTTTACAAAGACAATTAATTCACTTTACAAATTGGATTTTAAAAATACACATGAGTAACAAAAATTTTACCCTGCATGATGAGAAACTGAGCTTCTACTTTCAATTTCATGTGGTAAATGAGATATAAAATTTAAAGCTGAAGAACAAATTTTCCCACTGACATTTTTCAAGATTAACATTTGAGTACATCAAGTTGGTGTAAAGACAACATATTTCCATAAGAAAACATTTTGTGTCTCAACTCTGCTTGTCTTAGTAATTTGCTTTTAGAATTAAAAAAAAAGGTATTAAAGTTAATTAAGCCTTTTTTCCATCAAAACTTTTAGTTTGATCATATTAAACTATGCATTCACTTGGAACATAGTTTGAATATCTGACCCCATGAGTGAATTGTCACAAAAAATATCATCAGTTTGATAATATTGCATAACATCCTATTTAAGGGAGTCATTAAGCATTTTAAACAAGACCAAACTTTGCTGTGGATAACTGTCTTATGTATTGTAAGACACTTCTATGAAAAGTTAAATGTCACAAGACATTGCAGAAACTACAAAATAAAAATTCAGTCAAGGAGGAAAAGTAATAACAACATGTTCGTATTGCTGACAATGACTTACAGTTTCCTCATTAGTTGTTATTCTTTTTATTACATATTCAATCCTTTTCATAATTTTTATAATTAATGTAAATATGTCACCCTGTATTTTTCAATGCCACTTAAACAAGCAATGATGTATTTAAATACAGAACTCAAATCACACTGAAATTTTGTGATAGTAGGTAGTTAATGAGTATAATGTGACATTCTTTCATGTAGATGGATAATTTAGTAAAATGCCCTGTAAAAGTAATGACCTGGTTCCTTTCTTCTTCATTTAATCTGTTCTGAATGTGCATAGCACTGATGAGATTAATTTAACATTGATTCAGTGTAAGTATCTTCATCAAATTATTTGAAAAAACAAGACATAGAATTTAGTTATCATCGAATGGTTATAAAACAATCATATTTAGTAAATATTAAGTGAGCAAAGACTTAAATAATTAGCTTTTTAAAGTCAAACAGGAGGGCCCTCCAGATAGCTCAGCTGACTAAAAAGCCTGCTTAGGCAGGCACAGGGATGTGTTTGATCCCGCCCCCAGGGCACACTTAGAAGTGCTTGAGACTGGGGGTGGTGGGGCACACCTGTAATCCCAGAACTCGGGAGGCTGAAAACAGGAGCTACAAGTTCAATCTGTGTAGTGAGACTCTAAACACGTAGCAAATAAAAAAGGAAAAGAAAAGTCAAACCCCTCCTTCCAATCATTGTAATCTGCATTTTAATGTTAAATACGATCTATTTAATACCATTCCATTCACAAAGATAGTCAAAAAATAAATCTATATTTATCCCCCATGCTTCTAAAAATGATCTTAACAATATCCTGATGGTACATTAAAATACGAAAAAAAAAAAAAGGAAATTATATGCCTTCCTATCACAAGTGAAATAAAATGTGCTGAGGAAATATATTTATACCAAGAATCAGGATGTCGAGGGCCTCACTAGTAGATCAGACTCATAGTGATCCACCTTTGTAAAAAAATTCCACAGCAAAAGCCACATCCCAATGGCTTCACTAGAGAATTGTGATAAATATTTGAAAAACCAAAAAATATTAATTTTTCTCAAATGTTTTTAGAAAATAGATGAAGTATTCATCAGTTCATTTTGTGTCTTGGTTACAAAGTCAGTCAAAATATTTCAGACAAGAGTACAGACAAGTATCTTTTAAAAACATGAACACAAAAGTTACTTAACATATTAATAAGGTTGCAGCAGCATTTACAAAGATTGTACTCAATGACCAGAGAGGAAGTAGCCTATATATGCAAAACAGAGTCTACCAGCAAAAGAATTAACACTGAATGATACAGTCATTTTCTTAGTTCCAAAATTAGTATTTGTCAACATCCTACACCCATTCATTATCAAATCATCCAAGAAATAATAAATACAAGGCAATTTCTTTGACTCAGCAAACTGCATGTATAAAAAACAAAACAAAACAAAAGAGCACAATGAAAAGCAAAACGTTTTCCCTTTCATGTCAGATCCAGGATAAGAATGTTCTCATGCTTAACACTGCCCTTTTATATTTTCCCAGAGCAGTCTGACTAAAAACAACTTTTTTGAAAGAAGGTACCCAGATAGAAAGCATTCTCTTCTCAATAAACCCTTCTTTGAACTAAATTCTATGATGATTTGTTTTTACCAGAAGAAGTAAATAAATATGGAAATGAAAAATACTAGAAACATGCTTAAGAAATGAAGCATTCCTCCTTGGGGTAGTTCCGTTTGCTGTGAGTACATGACATTTCGCTGATTCCCAGTTCTGGTGCTCTGTATGGGGTTTGCCTGGGAGGTACCTGGAGACGTCAACGAGAGAGCAGACCCTTGGTTTCTACAACTCCCCCAGTCACACCAGCAACAGGGTGACTATAACTCAGGAGTGAGCTTGGAGGAAAGGGAAATGAAAGCAGAAACTAATGCTTTTATGACTCACACGAATTATATTTCTCCCAGAAGTTAACCGGAACAATTCTTAGCTGCATTCAAATCCAAGGGGAGAGAGAAAGAATAGACTTCAGGAAAGAAATGTCAGCCTCTCTGAGGCAGCCATCCCTGGAAGTTCAACTGAGAGCTGTCTTTTACCAACTGATTCATGAGTAAATGCACTTAAAACTTCCAATAAATCCTAGAAAAGTGAAATTTTATATCTAAAAGAGGCTTCACATAAACTGATAACTTCCATGATATTCATTTTATTGCTGAGTGCTTTCATAGTAAGCAAATAAAAGGCAACAGTTTAACCTACATTGACGTTTGTAGGGTATTTGGGAATCCACGTGAAATTAATTTGTTGAACTACCCTAGGAATATGAAACATTTCCATATTTTACATCTTTAAATACCTTGATAGAATTTGGAAAACTGGCATAACCTTCCCTGTAAAATATTTTACATAGTAGACAATAAATATTAATCAAATAGAATATTTCTAACAACCAAATAGAAATGTAACTAAAATGTTGAGAAACTATAAAGTCCTAACAAATGCAATAAGCCTATTGTAGTAAAAGGTACTAATCCTTCTTCCTTTTTTAATAAATGATATCAACTTTTGAACACACATGGGAGATAAAATTCAATTTGTGCTGTGTACTAAATTTCAACAACAATATATTCAAGAATGGAATTATAGACTTTTATATTAAGAAATTAAATTATGACAGTGAAAACTGAGAAAGATATGATGATGGAATAATACTTCCTTTTGTTTTTACATTTCAGTCATTTTACATTTAAATTACAAATTATGTTAAACTATGTCTAATAAAAGTGCCTTTCAAATTGTAGTGGCAAGATCTATAGCTAAACTTAGGAAATTAGAAAAAGCATTTAAATTTTTCATATGCTCTTATGTTAAAAGTTAAATATTACCTTTTGTGTTATTGGTAACAAAACCTAATCTCCAAAGAGAAAAGGATCTTTATAGAAAAGTTTTACTCATTTTTTTTTTCCTGAGGAAACTTCAGAAAAAAACACATCATGCACTCAATATTTGGAATAACAGAAAGCTTTTACTACTTTGAGTTTGTTGAGGGAAATAAGTTTTCTATATTCCTTCTAAAACTCCTAATGCAGCACATCCTTAGTACATGCTAGGAAACTGGGTATCTATGTGAATAAATATACTCCACCAGACAGAGCTGTGAACCTAAAAGGAGCTAGATGTGGATGACTCGACAGCAAACCTGGATGGGTCATGACCCACTGATACAGTAATAACAGTATGTTTTCTTTGAATTATCCCGGGATCAATAAAACCTGCATAACAGTAGATGTGATTTCACTTCATGTTGAACTGTTTGCCACCTTAAAAATTCTGAAATGCTTTGCTTTAAATTAATCACACCATTAAATCCTTTTTTTGTGTCCAACATTTATATAAAAATCATAAATGGAATTTTAATGAGGCACAGAAAGATCAGCACTGCATGATATTTCTCTCACAAAACTGGAAGAAACAAATCTCCAAGCCTTTAAGTATAGAATTCTGGATTTCAGAAGCCAGGAAGAGCAGGAAGGATTGGCAAAAGGGCATGGAAGAGGATCAGAGGCAACTGTTGGAGTGAGAAGCTCTGGTGGAGGAAAAATGATTCCTAGCTTTGGGATCTATGTTGTTTTCATGTGAGTCACCTATGCCACAGAAAGAGTCTGTCATGTGAAAATCCTAAACTATATTTTCCCCTCTAGCCATTCTTTTTTTTTTTTTTTCCTTTTTTTCTGCGGTTCTTTTTTTTTCCATTTACTTTTATTTTATTGAAATACAAATGTCAATCAGACAGTTTCAAAACACCATAACCATAGAGTCGATGAAATAATACATTGCAAACTGTTTTCATAACGTTTTGGTATTGTACAAGATGCATACATGATATTATATTTACAGGTTTTTATATAGCTGAATTATATCAAAGATTCAATAATTATTTACCTAGTGGATGACCATAGCACTAAAAGCCAACATAATATCCTGTCCAGCCACCATTAGTGCAGATCTTGCCTCTCATAGTATTATGTAGAAGCACAGCGTTATCTATCCCAACTGTACTGTCTATACACACACATGATGATTTTTTCTTTCTACAACCCTTCCTTTGTCTACACCTATCCAAAGTGGGCACTCCGTTGACATTCAACTACCTTAGGTGCTTGAACTCGCCAAACTTTCCTCGCTAAGTCAAGTACTTCAGCGTCGCACTGTATCTACTTGAAGCCTCTGCTCCCAGCCGCACACCAATCACATCTGCTCTGCTGCCTTTTACCCAGAGGCTCGTGACTGCCCTCCTCACTTGCAAAGCTCCCACAGACCTACACCGTCCGTAGGCAATGAGGCCCAGCACGGTTTTCAAAACTAAGCTGTTTTGCTGGTGCTGGAGCAGTGTACATAACTGCATGCGAGATCAGCAAGCATATGAAACTCAGTCTTTTTAAAACTAAACTCAAAGACCTCAAAGGGTGCCAGTGTTTCTACTTATATTTTCTGTCTTACCATCATCCCACAGCCTCTCCCCTCATATACAAATTTGATCACACATCCTGATATCCAACTCCTCTCATTCATTGTCTTTTATGAATTTTATTTTGTTTTATTGAGAGACAAATACCAATGAGACAGTTTCAAAGCTGATTAATAGGACAGTTTTAATAATCAATATTTTTTACAAAGTTATCTTCCTAATGGTTATCCATAGTGCAAGAAGTGGCAGGATATCCTGTCCAAACAGCAATATTACCAATCTTTCTTCTCGTAGAATTAAGTGAAAGTAGCTGTATATCTATACTAACTATAATGTATATGCAAACACAAAATGGTCCTTTGTATCCCCCTTTTATGTTTATTCCTGTCAGAGATGGGTATTCCATTGACATTTAAATACTGTAGGTGCTTGAATTTAGCAAAACACTCCAACACAATCCAGCAGTCCAAAATAGTAGTGGGTTATCCACAGAAGTTGTTGACTAGAGCGATATACAGCTCAGCATATTATTATGACTTTACTTTATATACCTTGTTTTTATACTTTTCTGCTGGATGGTTAAGACCATCCAAGATAAAGCAAGACCTATATAACAATAATTGTATTAGATAAGTTCAATCAAGTCCCCTCAGGATTTATCCTGTAATGTTCTACTGCACTTTGTAGATCCTTTGTCAGTGCCAGCCATGTGGATGAGTCATGGCCATTGCTTGATCAATTTTCACTCTGTGAAAGCTTGAGAGAAAGTTTTCTCTCCAAGTGACTCTCCTTAGGCACACTATACATCATTGATTGTATTGCTCTGTGGTTCAATAATGTCCTGCATTAGAAAAATTTGGGGCACAACTAAGTTACATGATGCTACAGTACAGGTTCTCCTATGTCTTTAGTCCTCACCAAACTTAAAAGGCTAGGACCAAAATGTTGGCTGACCTTACAGCCTTTCATTTTCTGCAATTTTTGATCTCAAAAGTTAGGTTGTTAACCCTCCAGAAGAGAAGCTGATTATTACTCTGTAATATATGCAGTTCGTTTTACCTTTATCATATGTCTAAATATCAAATATCTCAGACATAACTTGGAACAGGTATTTTCCATCAGGTATTGATGTGTTAAAATTTAAGTCATCACAGAATATGAGGAAAAAAATTTTAAAAATTAGAATAAACATATTTTTACAGAAATTTAGAAATCTAACCATATACAGCATTATAGCAGGATAGTCCTGTAACTTTTCTTTTTCTTCTTGTGTCTTTTTTTTTCATTTATTACCCATAAAGAAAACACTTTTACTTGTGAGACGGTATGGTAATAATTGGTATGTCATGACAAGAAATACATATTTAGCAGACCAGAATGACAGGCATTCCAAGGGTGACCCTTCTATTATACATTGCTATCCTCAGAGTAGTTGCTTGGTTCACAGGTATCAGCATATATAAATAGACAAGTTGAGAATCCTACCAGTTATCTGCTACTTCCAAAATCTGCTGATGTTTCTCAGAATCAGTGTTTTGCCCATCTTGTGCATAAAAATGTATGGCTTTATCCCTGTCCTGTTTTGCAGCTTTTCTCCTTAACCTCTCCTCGTGCAAACATTAAGTTCTCACTTTCCTTTTAGTTGTATTATAACTTTCTATTTGTTCTTCTATTTTTGATTTCTTATACTGGGGACACTATATGGTATTTGCATATGTGGGTCTTCTTTATTTCACTTATGAGTATATCTTCAAGTGGCATCCACTTAAATATAAATGCTTCAAGTTTATCATTCTTTATAGCTGAATAATACACTATTCTATGAAAATACCATATCTTTTTCAACCATCCCTCATGTGACAGGCATCTTGGTTGTTTTCAAGATTTAGCTATAAGAAATTGTGGTGCTATAAACATAGGTACATATATATCACTATGATATGATGTTTTTAGTTCCTCTGGGAAAATTTCCAGTAGGGGGATAGGTGGCTTGCATGCGATTTCCAGTCCTAATTTCTTAAGGAATCTCCAAACTGATTTCCATAATGATTGCACCAGTCTACATCCTCACAAGCAGTGGAGAAGGGTTCTGTTCTCCCCACAGCCTCTCCAACATTTGTTGTTTGTTGATTTCTTTATGACAGACATTCTTTCTGGGGTGACATGGTATCTCAGTATTGTTTCAATTTGTATTTCATGGATGGCAAGTGATGTGGAGCATTTTATCATATACTTATTCACTTTTTTAATTTCATCCTCTGAGAAGTGTATATTCATCTCAGATGCCCATTTCTGGTTGGTTCTTTAAATTTAAGGGCCATAATGTATTTTAATTATTTATAAACTCTAGAGAACAGACCTTTGTATGAAGGCTTATTACATAAGAATTTTCTGAAATTCATGGGTTGTCTTTTCACTCTCTTGGTAATTTCTTTTGATGTTCAAAAACTTCTCATTTAGAGTTGGTCCAAGTTCTTTTCTTTTTTTGTTTATTTTTTATTTTATTGAAGTACAAATATCAATCAGACACTTTTAAGATACCTTAACAAGTCAGATTCAATAAATTAATACATTGCAAACTGTTTTCATACTGTTTTGGTATTGTACAAGGTGCATACGTGATATTATACTTACAGATATTATTATAGCAGATGTCTCTTATCAGTAAATTAAGAGTGTAGCTATTTACATATCTTATTTTTATTGATGAATTATATCAAAAATTCAATAATTATTATCCTAGCGGATGGCCATAGTACTAGAAGCCAACATAATATCTTGTCCAACCACCATTAGGGCAAATCTTGCCTCTCATAGGATTATGTAGAAGCACAGCGTTATCTATTCCAACTGTACTGTCTATACACACACATCATGATTTTTTCTTTCTATACCCCTTCCTTTGTCTACATCTGTCAAAGGTAGGCAATCCATTGTCATTCAACTAAGTTAGGTGCTTGAACTGGACAACACTATCCAACACAGTCCAGCATTCCACAACAATAGTGAGTTATTCAAAGAAGTTGTCGACCACAGCCATTTACAGCTCAGATTAATATTATGGTCCCACGAAGTATACTTCATTTTTATACTTTTCTGCTGGATGGTTAAGACTTAGATAGAGCAAGACTTGTATAACAACACATGTACTTTATGTTTCTTATGAGGTCAGTGAAGTCCTGTACCTTATTCTGTAGATCCTTTGTCTGTGTCATCCATGTGGATGAGTCATGGCTAATGCTTGACCAGTTTGCTCTCTGTGAGAGCCTGAGAGAACACTTTCTCTCCATGTGACTCTTTTCAGGCACACTATAGAACTTCGATCTCTTTCCTCTGTGGCTCCATAATCTCCTTGTTCAGAAAATTTGGAGCTCACCTGAGTTTCATGACGTTGTAGTACAGGTTCTCCTATGTTCTAAGTCTTTGCTGACCTTGAAAGACTAGAGCCAAAATGTTGGCTGGCTGTGTGGCTCTTCTATTTTTCTGACTCTGATTTGTGAACTTAGGTTGATAACCATCCAGGAGAAAAGCTGATTGGTATCCTGCAGCATATGCCATTCACTTTGCCTTATCTGACTCAATTGATTTTACTTCTTGTACATTTCCTTTTGTATTTCTGCTTTTCACTTCTTATACTAGGGAGGCTATACGATATTTACACATGTGTGTCTGGTTTATTTCACTTATGAGTACATGTTCAAGTGGCATCCACTTCAGTATAAATGCTTCAAACTTATCATTCTTAATAGCTGAGTAATGCTCCATTATATAGAAATACCTATTACTCTTAAATCAGGTACAAGACAAGGATGTCCTCTATCACCTCTCCTATTCAATATAGTCTTGGAATCCTTAGCAATAGCCATTAGAAAAGAGGGAGAAATAAAGGGAATAAGAATAGGTAAAGAAGAAGTTAAATTATCACTATTTGCAGATGATATGATACTTTACTTGGAAGACCCCAAAAATTCCACCAAGAAACTACTAGAACTGATAGGGAAATTCAGTAGCACAGCAGGATACAAAATCAATACTCAAAAGTCAATAGCATTCCTCTACACAGATAAGAAGCACACTGAAATGGAAACAATAGAAACAATACCTTTTTCAATAGCACCGCGGAAAATGAAATACCTTGGGATACACTTAACCAAGGAAGTCAAAGATCTTTTCAGGGAAAATTACAACACCCTAAGAAAAGAAATTATAGAGGATTTCAGAAAATGGAAAAGTATTCCTTGCTCCTTGATAGGAAGAACCAACATTGTGAAGATGGCCATACTCCCAAAATTGCTGTACAGATTTAATGCAATCCCTATCAAACTGCCACCAACATATCTTCCAGACATAGAGAAATCAATCCTAAAATTTATTTGGAACCACACGACCTAGAATAGCAAAGACAATCTTGGCCAATAAAGGCAAGGCAGGAGGCATCACAATTCCTGACTTGAAATTATACCACAAAGCCACTGTGATAAAATCAACATGGTATTGGCAACAAAATAGACCTGAGCATCAGTGAAATAGATTAGAAGACACAGAAGCATGTACGAAAACACTCAGCCATCTTATCTTCAACAAAGGGGCTACACAAGCTCACTGGAAGAAAGATAGCCTCTTTAACAAATGGTGCTGGAAAACGTGGTTTTCTACATGCCAAAAACTAAAACGACCCAGCTCTATCACCATGCATTAAGTTAAAGTCAAAATGGATTAAAGGTCTACACATTAAAATAGAAACACTCAATGTCCTAGAAGAGAAAGTAGGAGGAACTCTTGAGGACATAGGGGTAAGTTAACAGTTCATGAACAAACATATATTCACACGGGAAGCACTTGAAAGAATCAACAACTGCGATCAACTCTTCTTAAGGAGCTTCTGCATGTCAAAAGAAATTGTGAACAGAATGAAAAGACAACCTACAAACTTGGAAAGTTTGGCCCTCAAATTTAAAGACCCAATTTAGAAATGGGCATCTGAGATGAATACACACTTCTCAGAGGACGAAATTAAACCCAATAAATATATGAAAAAAATGCTCCACATCGCTAGCCATTCGTGAAATGCAAATAAAAACAACGCTGAGATACCATCTCACTCCAGAAAGAATGGCTATCATAAGGAAATCAACCAACAACAGATATTGGAGAGGTTGTGGAGAAAAGGGAATACTTCTCCACTGCTGGTGGGAATGTAGACTGGTACATTGTGGAGGTCAGTGTGGAGACTCCTCAAAACAGTAGGACTAGAAATCCCATTCAAGCTGGCTATCCCCCTACTGGGAATTTTCCCAAAGGATCTGAAAACATTGTATCAGAGTGATACATGTGTACCTATGTTTATAGCAGTGCAATGTGTGATAGCAAAATCTTGGAAACAACCAAGATGTCCATCACATGAGGAATGGTTGAAAAAGATGTGGTCCCACTTCTTAATTCTTTCAAGTGTTTCCCGTGCAATTTCATGTTTATTCTTAAACTCATTGCCTACCCCTTTATCTTCAACAGTTTTTCCTAATTTCTCTTCCAGGAGATTGAGTGTTTCTGTTTTAATGTTTACAACTTTAATCCATTTTGATGTTAGCTTAGTGTATGTTGACAGACCTGGGTCATGTTTTAGTGTTAAGCATGTAGAAAGCCAGTTGTTCAAGCAGCATCTGTTAAAGAAGCTATCTTTCTTCCAGTAAGTGTGCTTGTCTCCTCTGTTGAAGATTAGGTGGCTGAGTATGTTTGTAGAGGCCTCTGTGTCTTCTAATTTATTCCCTTTATCCTCAGGTCTATTTCATTGCCGATACCAAGCTGATTTTATCACAATGGTCTTGTCATATAATTTCAAGACAGGAATTGTAATGCCTCCTTCCTTTCCTTGTTGGCCATGTTTGCCTTTGCTATTCTGGGTATTTTCTGGTTCCAAATAAATTCTAGGAATGATTTCTCTATGTCTGAGAGTTATTTTTCTGGCAGCTTGATAGCGATTGCAGTAAAACTGTACAACAATTTTGGGAGCATGGCCATCTTCACGATATTCGTTCTTCCTATCCAGGAACAGGGAACATCTTTCCATTTTCGGAAATCTTCTACAATCTCTTTTATTAGAGTACTGTAATTTTCCATGAAAAGATCTTTGACTTCTTTGGTTTAGTGAATTCCAATGTATTTCATTTTCCACTGTGCTATTGTAAAAAGTATTGTTTCTATGTTTTCACTCTCCGTGTTTTTGTTATCCATGTAGAGGAATGCTATTAACTTTTGAGTATTGACTTTGTATCCCACTATGCTACTGAATTTGTGTATCAATTCTGGTAGCTTCATGGTGGAGTTTTTTGTATCATCCAAGTAAAATATAAGGTCATCTGCAAATAATGATAATTTCCGTTCTTTATATATTCTTATTGCTTTTATTTCTCCCTCTTGTCTAATGGCTCTGTCTATCAATGATAAAACTATATTGAACAATAGGGGTGATAGAGGATATCTTTGTCTTGTACCAGATCTGAGAGTAAAAGATTGGAGATTTTCCCTATTGCAATTGATTAGCCATTGGGTTGTCATAGATGGTTTTTATTAAGTTGAGCTACAGGCTTTCTATTCCAATTTTCAGTAGGACTTTGAGAGTGTTAGACATTGTCAAACACCTTTTCTGCATCAATTGAGATGATCATGTGTTTTTTAGATTTCACTCTACTAATGTAGCGTATTACATTTACAGATTTTCAAATATTGATCCATCCTTGCATGCCTGGGGTGAATCCTACCAGATCATGGTGTATGATCTTCTTGATGATTTGCTGTATGTATTTGCTTGGGTTTATTGAGAATTTTGGCATCTATGTGCATGAGGGAGATTGGCCTGTAGTTTTAATTTTTAGTTATGTCTTTCCCTGATTTTGGAAAAAGTGTAATACTTGCCTCCATGAATGAATTTTGGAGGACTGCTTTCTTTTCAATTTCACCAAAAAGTTTGAAGAGTAGGGGATTAGATCTTCTATAAATTTTTTGTGGAAATCAGCTGTGAATCCAACCTGGACTTTTCTTTGTCGGTAAGATTTTTATTACATTTCATAACTCATTGGCTGTTATTGGGTTATTGAGAGTTGCTATATCTTCTTGGTTTATTTTTGATAATTTGTACCTTGTGAGAAATCTATCCATTTTGTCTGTGTCTTCTATTTTAGGAGCGTAAAGATTCTCATAGTAGCTATTGATAATCTTCTGAATTTCCACTTCATCTGTGATGATTACACCCTTTTCACTCCTCATTTCTTGTATTTCAATTCTTTCTTTCCTCTTTTTAAAGAAGTTACCTAGGGACTTATCGATTTTTAGTCTTTCAAAGAAACAGCTTTTTGATTCATTAATTCTTTCAGCTCTTTTGTTCATCTCAATTGAATTAATTTCTGCTCTAATCTTTACGATTTCTTCTCATCTTTGGGCTCTGAGTTTGGTTTGCTCTTCATTTTCTAGAGGTCAGAGGGGCAACATTAGGGTGTTTATTTGTTCCCGTTCTGTTCACCTAATGTGTGAGTTCATAGCTATGAATTTCCCTCTGAGAACTGATTTCATCATATCCCATAAATTCTGATAAGTTTTGTTTGAAATTTCATTGAATTGTAGATATTGTTGAATTTTTTGTTTAATTTAATCTTTGACCCATTGATTGCTGAGTAGGGTAATGTTTCATACATTTAGCAGGTTTCTCTGGATTCTTTTGTCATTTATTTCCAGTCTCATTATGCTATGGTCAGATAGTATGCATGGGATAATTTTTGTTTTCTTGCATATACTTAAGTATGAACTAGGGACTACTATGTGGTCTGTCTTAGAAAATGACCGATGTGCAGCTGAAAAAAGTGTGTATTCAGCTGTGTTTCGATGGAACACTCTGTATATGTCCACCAGATCCATTTGTTCCAAGCTCTGGTTCAGTTCTGCTACTTCCTTGCTAATTTTTTTGTCTAGTTGACATATCATTTTGAAATAAGGGGGTGTTAAGGTCTCCTTTTAAGATTATTGTCTTGGATATTAGATTTTTTTCCTGTCCATTAAATTTTGTCTTATATAGTTGGGTGCTCCTGTGTTTGGTGCATAGATATTTATGAGTGTTACTTCTTCCTCTTGAATTTTTCCTCTAACCAGTGTATAGTGTCCTTCTCTATTTTGTTTGATCATTCTTAGTGTGAAGTTGATACTGCCTGAAAACAGGACTCCTACCTCTGGTTTTTTCTGAGGTTCTTGGGCATTGTTTTCCATCCTTTCATTTTCAGCATGTGGATTTCTTTATGAGTTAAGTGTGTTTCTTGTATATAGCATATTGTTGGATTTTATTTCCTAATCAACTGTGCCAGTCCATTTCTCTTAATTGGTGAGTTGAGTCCATTTACCTTGATGTTTAATTGAGAGGCATTGAGTTATGGATGACATATTATTTACCTGCTTTGTTTACTTCTTTTTCTCCTGTTTTTAATTGTTTGCCCTATTTTGTTGGTTTCTTCTGTTCTCATTCATTGTGTTCTGATCATTTTCATCCCTCTCTAAAATATCTTCATTAGTCTGTGTATGGTTGGCTTCCTCCTCATGAAATTCTTTAATTGTACTTTTTCATGGAAGTATTTCACTTATGCATCAAACTTGAAAGATAGCTTTGCAGAATATAGTAATCTAGGTTTCAGTGTGTTTTCATGGAGGACTTGAAGTACTCTGTTCCATGCTCTTCTTGTATTCATGATTTGTGAAGAAAGTTCAGTCATAATTCTGATGGATTTTCCTTTGAATGTGATCTGCCTTTTTCCTCTAGTGGGTTTTGGTATATTATTCTTGTGCTGGATTTCTGGGATCTTGAATTTTCTATGTCTCAGTGTATTTTTAGTTGGGTTGAAGTTATTTGGCTTTCTGTATGTTTCAGTTACCTGACTATCCAATTATTTCCTCATATTTGGGAAGTGTTCTACTATTACTTCTGCCCATAATCTTTTGTATCATTTGTATTGACTCCTTCTTCCTCATTGATGCCTATTAGTCTCACATTGTCATCTTTGCATCATCTTGCAGGTAGTGAATTATGTTTTGTGCATCCCAGTTTTTAAGAGATCTTTTCTTACCTTTTCACTAGCTACACCCACGTCTTCAAAATCTGAAACTTTGTCTTCAGTTTCACTCAAATACTTTTTCAAGCTGGTGGTTGAAATTTTAATTTCCTCTATATCTCTTTGACTCTGCTTTATGTGATCTATTTCTTTACTGTATCGTTCATTCAAGGAATCCATCATATTTCTAATCTCTATTTTTATATCAATGTGTTCTTTAGAGGCAGTTATTAATTCTTTTACTGCAGAGATTTTTCAGATTGGGTTTCCTCCATATGTATCCATATTTGATTCTTTTCTTCAGATGCTATGAATTCAGACATTTTTTTTATTTCATAAATTAATTCTGCTCTGAGTTCCTCTGTACCTTTCTGCCATTCTTTCTTTGCTTTTACACTGTTAATTCATACATTCAAGCTGAGCTAGTGTCCTCTGCACTTGTTCTGACTGTTCTTTGGGTTTCCTCCTTATGTGTCTGTTTTAGATTCTTTACTTAAGATGCTGTGGATTCAGAGATTTCTTTTTTTATTTCAGGAATTTTGCTGAGTTCCTCTATACCTTTCTGCTGTTTTTTCTTTACTTCCAATTGTGTTAATTCATTCATTTCAGCTGAAGTAGTGTCCTCTGCAGTTGTTATAGTGGGCTTGAGGTCTGAGATTGCATTTTGCTCCTTGTCTTTGTCATTTCATATAGCACTGACCTCTGACCTTTGGTGTACAGCTTTGGTGTAGAGTTTTGGTGCAGTTATAATGTTAGCACCTACTGAAATTTGGGTGCAGGTCTATTAAGTTTGAGTTTATTCAGTTATGGCTGGCCTGGGTCTAACTGCTGTGTTCAGCTTCTTCCTGTTGCAGCCCTTAGAAGTGAACTTGTGCTCCTCTGTCACAACAGGGAACCTGTGGTGCCACTTTGATGTAACCCTGGCCCAGGGAGCACAGAGGAGTGCAGAAACTCTCGCACACACTAGCCGGGCCAGACTGGGCCGGATCTGGGGGTCCTTAGAGAGCCACAGAGTTTCTCACTAGCTCAGTAGGCTTGGAGGGGGGGAGGATTGCAGGGGTTCCGGGGGCATGGTAGAGATTCTTACTCATGCTGGTGCCTGAGTTTTGGTCTGGAGGGGTCCCATCATTGCGGGGAGGTCGGGAACTCTCCCACACACTCACGGGGTCCAGGCTGGGCTGGATACAGGTGCCTGAGTTCTGGTCTGGAGGGTCCAACTGGCACCCCTTTGTTCATTTTCACCCACTCAGTTGAAAATTCATGAATCTTATGTCTTCACTATGTCCAAAATCTCTTTACTAAATACATCTTCCCCATCATTATTCAATAAAATATTAAAAATTCTTTCTTTTTGTTTCTTACTTTGTATTTTTTAGTGAAAGGTCTGCAGGGTATTCAGGGTCTCACTGCTAGATCAGACTTGTAATGATTCCCCTGTTTACAGCTTCCCAGGAGCTGGGATTACACACACATGCCACCATGCCATCTCAAAACTTCTTTCTTAAAATGCTAAAATTTTTTATCTTTCTCTAGTATTTCCCACAGCTTCAATCCTCTCATTATTTTTCAGTCCATATACATTTTCCACAAACCAGGCATACCATGTTCTCTCTTGTGCTGCAACTTTTCAAACTTCAGTTCTTTATTTTTGAATCTTATTAAAATATCATAAAACGTTGAGAAAAGTTCAGATCTTGACAGTTCTCATTTGTTTTCTCTTTTTGGAAGAAGTGGATTATGGTAAGGAAGAGGGCAAGTATGGGGAAAGAAAGACAGAGGCAGAGAGAAAGAAAAGAGATGTGAGAGAAGAAGAGAAGGGAGAGAAAAAAGTAGAAAAGAGGAAAGGAGACTAGATGTATACAAAACAGAGTCTATACTTCTTCCACTCACCATTGATTTCCATTTTAATGTGGCCTTAGCACAGTTTGCCACGTTTGGTGGTCATTGTACCACAAGAGCAGGTGATAAGGATATCTCTGCCTTTGTCATCTTTGTGCCCTAAACCCTAAATATGGTCTACCAAAGTACAGAAAGCTGTACCCAAATGAATGACAAAGTGTGATTCACATTCATATATGCATGTTTATATTTATCATAAATATTTTAAATTTATAAATACAAAGAAAATTGTTGGATTTAAATGTAATACGTTTTAAATAGTTTTGAAATATTTCTAATTATGTCTATGTATGTGCTGTGTTATATGGTTTCAAAAAAGAGTTACAGACCACAGAAATAAAAAATATACCAATAATCTAGTTGCTATGAACAGGCCCAAAACTTAGAGCTCTACAGTGCAATCAGAATACTATAACATAATACATAATGTCAAAAATGGTATTTTCATATAAAAATATTTATTTTAATGTTTTATTTAATATGGCATTTAAAAAATAACTTACTGAACCTACATACTTTTAAGCCAAATTTCATTCATTAGGAAGAAGTTAATCATGCAGTTTTGAACTTCCTGAGAAAATCAAATTCTAATTAAGAAAAAATAGATTAGCATTAATGTTTTATATGTGATATTGCTGTAATAATTACATTGATTTTGATTCAAAGAGCTAAGTAATTTGATTATGATATTGTATCCAGAAGTAGTTGACAGTTTGAAATAACACATAAGCTATTATAGCATATACTTGGATTATACACATAACATATAACAATTAGAAAAATAATGCCATTTTGAAATTAACCTGATCATGGTAGTGATCTTCATTAGTACGTGATACATTTCTTTGTACATGATACATTGCAATGCTTTATGAAATAGCATGGAATTTTAATTTTATTTTGTTATTTTATTTATTTTATTTTATTTTAATTATTTTATTTTATTTTATTTTATGTGTATTGACCTGAATTTTTTTTTTTTTTTCAGAACCAGGGATTAAACTCAGGCTCTTGTGCTTGCCATGGAAGCACTTATTCCACTGAGCCATCTTCCTGGCCCCAACCTAAAATTTTTGAACACAGTTTTCTTCAAGGATTCCTACAACTGCTATTGAAAGGTTGTCAATGTCAGGAGATACCAAGAAAGGAAATAGCTGGGTCAAATGGAACCTCTAGTTTTCATTTTTGATGAACTTTCACACTGACAAAATTTTTGAATCACTTGTTACTTCCACTAAAAATGGAAAAGCATTTCTTTTTCCATGTAATTCCTCAGCATTCATTTTGGTTGATTCATTCATAATATTCATTATTTCTGAAGTCAGATTAAGTTTGTTTTGTTGTTGTTTTACAATTTCTCATATGATCAGTGGTACTGAATATTTTTTTCGTAATTTGATGTTTGTTCTTCACGTGGGAAGTGTCTATTTAACTCAAATGCCAATTTTTGAATTGGGTCTTTAAATGGGAGGACATGAATTTTTAGAGTTCTTTATGTACTCATCATATTATTCTTTTGTTTGAGAAACTGTTGGCATTTTTCCCCCAAATCAAGTGTCTCTGCACTCTGCCAGTGGTGTCTATTTGCAAAAGCTCTTTAATGAGGTAAGCCCCCATTTGCTGTTTCTTTGTAATACTTTCTTTACATTTGGGATTTTTTGGTCATAAAGTCTTTGCCAACAACTACGCCTTTAGTGTTCTACGTATTTTGTTCTTCCAACACATATAGTGTGTCCGTTTCAATATTTATTTAGACTTTTTTATTTGTTTCCATCTTTCTTTTCTGAATAGGGAGACATCTGGGTGTAATCTTCTAGGTTTAATCTTTGATATGCAGAAAGCCAGAATTCCCAGCACCATTTATTAAAAAGCTCTTTTTCACCCATTGAAGGTCATTGGATTAACTCTCAAATTAAAGTATATGAGTGTTTTTGAAGTTGTTTCTGTATCTTATGATGGTATAATCTCCGCATCCACATTTATAGTAGCACAAATCTTGGAAATAGCCAAAATATCCATTAAGAGATAATTACATAAAGTAGATGTGGGATGTTTTTATATCATAGCATAGTACTCCACCATAAAGAGGATCTACTTGAGACATTTCTAGGTAAATGGATGTACCTTAAGACCATACTCATAAATGAAACAAAATGAACACACATGTTTAAATATCATAGTTTCTCTGGTGTGAGAAAGTGAAGGTGTACATAAGAATCAATGTAATAGATATTTGGAAATTGGTAGAAAATTTTCAAATGAGAAGAAACACAGAGAAGGGGATAGATGAAAGCAAGAAAGCGAAAAAGAATAGAAGGAAAAACTGGAAGCAGAGCTTTTATAAATAAAGAAGGGGAGAGCGGTTGAAGGGAAGTGAGGGGGAGCAAAGATGAATCAAGATATATTATTTATAGGTACAGGTTCCCCAGGATGAGTGGATCAATATGTATATCTAAAATGTACCAATAAAAATCTATCATGGAGTTGTCAATCAAATGTGACAGGCAAACTTTCAAATGTTTCCCAGTGCATTCTACTTTCCTGTCCTTGTATGTTCTAAACTTAGTGTTTGCTTCAACTAAACAGAATATGGTTAAGTGATGAGAGAAAATTTTTGTTATAAAAAGACTGACCTTCCCCTTGCTGCCACCCAGTGGAAGCACTCACTTCCATCACTCTGATCATACTGAGAACAGCCTTCTAGAGTGAAGTTTATGCAGCAAGAAGAAAAAGGCAACTTCAGAATTCCAGCATCCCACAAGAAACCACATCTTTCCTGATGAGTTCACGGATTCCAGCCTTGCTGAAAGAGCCCTCCTAAGATTTAGTTTAGGCATAAACTGGTTCCTACATTCTCAGATATGGTGTCTTGGCCTAAGCCAAGAACTTCTGATATCACTTATGACAGAGCATGTGTAAATCATGCCTCATAAGTGCACATTCTTCCCACACCTATAATGAAAGACCCCAAGGCCTATATGTTATGATTGGAAGGCGAGTTTGTATTTGTCATTTCTCAACTGAAATGATAATTAATATTGCCTTCCCAATTGAGGACTAAAAAAATACTTAAGATAATCCAAGCATTTGGGAAGCAGAATCAAGAGGATTGCCACAAGTTCAAGGCAAACCTCAGTACATAGTGTGTTCAAGACCAGCCAGAGCCCATCTCTAGGAAAGTACTATCAAAAACAATGGCATCTTTTTATGTTTATATCTCATTTGGCTATATCAATAACTAAAGCATTGTTCTTATTAAACCTTTAGACAATAAATATGGTTTAGTAAAGTATGATATAGTAAAACATTTCATTTTACAAGGAAATTATCAAAAGATTTTTCACAATAAAAAATTAGTAACTCTTACTGTAGTCTGAGACTGATGTAGCAATCCCCACATTGGGCATAGATAGAAATTACCTAATTATCTCACTGGTAAGCATATCGAATATATATTAATCTCTTATTTCCTTATTTGTAGTATATATCATTCTTTCTTTTCTTTTTTTGGTGGAAATGGGGATTGATTTGAGGCCCTTGCACTTGCCAGGCAAGTCCTTATTCTACTGAGCTATCTCCCTGGCCCCTGTATATCATTCTTTGTAAAGTTCAAATTCATTATAGAATTTTAATAAGTAATTTAACCAGCTTGAATACAAAAAGAAATAGATTACAGACATACAGATATCATGATTTCAGTAAAAATTCACTTCAGTTATATGCACTCTACAAATCTACACCTTGGCTTTTTGACTACAAGATGTTATACTTATCTATGATATGAAAATTGCATTGACTATAGTTAGCACTACTTACTTGAACAAATGAAAAGTCTATGAATATGTGTCCTTGTAAAATGTTGGGTTCCTCCTCACAGACTATGTTTATAGTGAGGATACTGGGTCCCAGCTCTTCTTGGATATTATTATCTTGATGACACTAGCTTACAAGCAAGATAGCTCGTGTCATCTAGTCTTTGATCTTGTAATGTGAACAGTGATCCACACCTTGAAGAATTACTGAGATCAGTAAGTTAGTGGACATGTACAACTATTAGAATATGTACCTTGTTCACTCCATTATTGCTTAGTGTTCTCAAAAATAATTAATATTTTTTCTTATCTTGTTCTAATACTATATTTCATGGTGTTTAGTGAAGTATGATGGTGTTTGTCATTTAACTAAAACAACCATTTAAAAACATAATTTATTTCTCTAAATCCTTTGTTTTGTTTTGTTTTTTTTTCCATTGGCAGAACTGAGGACTGAACTCAGGTCCTTTGGCTTGCCAGGGAAGCACTTATTCTACTGAGCCATCTCCCTAGCCCCAATCCTTTGTTATTTAATGACCACACTGTTGTTAGTTACAACTTTTTTTCCTTTTCCCTAAAGTTCATTTAAATCTGAATTTCAACATAATTTTAGTTTTAATTTACTAAAATTCATTACTTAGTTTAAATTTTACCTACATAAGCTGCAAGGGCCTTAAGAATATCAGTGTTAATTTTCTCATCAGCTATAGCTAATAGTGTTCTTACAGAGATTGTGCTCCACACAGTTAATAAATCTAAGTCAAAATTTTATTTTATCTAAGTCTGAATAACATATACCAATTTCACAGGTTTACATTTTAGTAAATATGAAAATTATATCATCTATTTGATGTTAAGGAAGAGAAAGGAGCACAAGATAAAATAATTCTTTTATAGAAGGCAACTATAGAAATTACTTAACATGGAAATCCAGAATCATTAAATGATGCATTATGTGGGCATTTCTCACATACAGCTTTCAGTGAGGTAGTTGAATGAGTTTTGCCTTTTCTACAAAGAATAGAACAAACCAACCAGTCAAACTTCCATTTGGATAACTAATATAATGAAGAAATAATTGTTTCTAGTGTGTAATATTTATTATATAAATACACAATATAGGGCTTTATTGACATCAATACCCATTATTTTTAATTAATGGCATTTTTCCAGTAAGACCAAATACAAATAAATTAATAAAATCATCAACTTGTTCAAACTTTCTCATAATTTGAAAGAAGTCTATTTTCAGAACTTCCCTTTTCTTCTGTTCATATCCTTAAGGTTAACATTATAAAAGGGCAAAGCAGTAATGCATAAAATAATTATTAAAAGTCTAATAAATTCATTTGAAACTCCAACTATAGCAGCACTGATTAATAGCTGCTTTTTAATTAATTCAAAGTTGTTCAATCATTGTACCATTTCATTTCACCTGAGACATTTTATGAGAGGTAAGGCCAAAGCATGCTAGTCCAGTCTGCAGTGCAGTATACTTACACAATATCGTTCTTCTTGGAAGAGCAAGTCTGTGCTAATTATTGCCCATTCACTCACTCATGATATCCCCTGCTCAGTTGGATAGTTTAATCAATAAAAGATAGCCTTGGGCTTTAGAATATGAATAAAGTTTACTTTTAAATTGTACATCCAAACAAAATAAAATAGTCTTAGTTTCTTTACTATTTGCTTAGACAAAATACCCAATGCCCAAAGTCAAAGGAGACAAGGTGCATCGAGCTCAGTTTGTAGAGATTTTGGTCCACAACAACTGGCTCTGTGGCACGGTAGAACACGGAAAAGGGGCAGCATTTCAGGGTGGCAGGAGACAGAAAACAGCTAGTGCAGCAGGTGCTGGACAGGCCTCTTTCTGCATCTTTATCTTATTCAGGCCACTAGGAATAAGGCAGTGCCAATGACTCAATCATGTGATGCAGCAATCACTCAGACTTATCCTAATAGCCTAATCCTAGCTCTGAGCAACAAATCCACCGCAAATTCAGGATCCAGATGCCTCCAAGAAAAAAAAAAAAAATCTTAAGATCTATGAGGCTCTGGGGGGACATTCAAGCATAAAACATAATACCCTCAATTATTTTGTATTATAGAATCTTTAATTATCTCACATACATAGAATCCTTTTCTTTTGCATACAGATGTATTTCATCTATGTTTTAGCAGACTATATTTCTGCCTCTGAAATCCATTCAATAGCCTGTGAAAGAGATACTGGAATTCCCTCTGGGTGAATTTTAAGAATATTAGTTTGGAATCTCTGTTAGATTATTTTTACATCATGGCTTCATCCCTAATTCTTTTATTTTTTTTTCTTTTCTGTATTTAAGACAGGGTCTCTAGGGTGTTCATGATCTCACTAAGTAGGTGGGACTCAGCACTTCTCCTGTTTACAGCACACCACCACACCCAGGCTCAATTTCCATCTCAGTGCAACCCAGGGTCAGGCCCCACGGCAAGCCCCCTGATTTACCCCCAGCTGCTGTGTCTGCTTACACAGGTGTCTTAATTTGCTGAGTTATTTAGCCAACCCCTTTTTCACCCCAAATTCTGATGAGGAGGACCAAGGTAACACATTACCATGAATAATTTAGTTTCCTAAATGGCATTAACATAAAATTTACAGACAGCAGAGTGGTGCACCATGTACACTAATCATTTCAATAAGTAATTTATTAGGATTCTGTAATTTAACATATTGAATCTTTTAAGGATAAAATAATGTTAAGTTCCACTGTAAGGGCTCATACTTTCTTCTATTCTCAAAATAGTTGAAGCTCACACTTCTAAGATAGACACTAAATGTTATTCTTATTACTTTCCTCATACCAGGATGATGTCTTAGTAGTCACTGGAGAAAAAGGACTTCCGTCATTACAACACCGGCTACTGGTGAACTACCCACAGCGACTCAGCTGGAACTAAAGTAGGAGAGCATTCCACTCCTACTCCTAAAATATGCAGGCTCTGTGTGTGTGTGTGTGTGTGTGTGTGTGTGTGTACCCACATGCGAGTGCACGTGTAGGAAGATTTATGCTAGATTGCTTTTTGTTATTATTTTATTACAGACAAATTATATGTAAGAAGTAAAAGTGATTATAGACTGTCTTTGATCAGTTGTCACTTATGTTTAAACCACCGGAGTGAAAAACTACATTTCACAGAAGACATAATCCATAATATATCATAGATAACTCACTTTAACAAAAATCTTAGAAAAATAACGTTTCTGTTCCAAAGACAATATAATTAAGCTGTGTTGAAAATTCTGTATGAATGAAGCATTAAAATTTATCATGAAATGAAGTAAGATTGACATACAGGACTATAATAAAATGCATGAGGTGGGGGAAAAAGGATAGAAAGAAAACCAAGAGACTTTAGGAAAATACCTTGAGGTTCTCTTCACCTTGAGATACAGCCTCACAAAGGGTGCTGGTATTCTCTTATCCCTAAAAAACATCTGCTCAGGCCAACAACTTCATAATCTTCCGCCTGATTATAGTGCAGGACAAAAGGTCAATTTGAAAAGAAGTGTCAAGAGAGAGAAAACTTCCTTGAGGAGGCACCCATGGTGTTGGTGATTTAACTTGCAAGGGGATGTTAGTGTCCTCAGGATCAGATGGACACAGCAGAAAATATCTGAATTGAAGCCATTTTGGCAACAACTTACCCAGGGAGGCCACCTTCTCAGCACAACGCTATTGAGGGTGAAGAGGGTGTAAGGCGTGTGTGTCCCTGAATGCCTCCTTCTGACTTCTATTCAGATGGAATGCCCAGAACTATAAAACCAACAATACTTGCAAGAGTAGCACAAGAACTTTTAAAAAACCACAGAAGAAGAATGTCACCTTTGACAGCTCCCTCCAGCCTTTCAGTTCTAAGATGTGTTAACTACTGGGGCACTACATGCTGCAGACAGAAGAGACTTGTGCATTTTTATCACTCTACTCTATTCTCGCAAGCAGGATTTTTTTTTTATACCCTGGCATAATGAATCAGAGTTACAATTCATGTTGTGTTTATGTTTGCTAGATGTCAACTGCTGTGTATCAGTAAGCGACTCTGAAACACATTTGCTTAATAACATGTTCCTATTTCCCAAGGCTTTGTGGTTATGATTCCAAACAAATTAGTCTGAGTTACATCCCTTTCTCATGGTAGATGAGATTCAGGCAATAATTGAACTGGCTGGATTCAAAGAGACAGTCACCCATCTAAAGGGAAGACATCCTGGGAAGACCAGATGCCCTAAGCGGCAGCTGCCGTCTGAGTGCCACCTGGGACTTCTCTGGTATCACAGAGTCATCAGATTTCTCTCATGATAGGGAAGGTGCTCAAGACATCTTCCCAACACAGGGTGAAAGCTGTGTTAGACTTCCTGTTAAGAATGGGAGTGAAGTGAAAGTAATGAAATGAACTGAAGACCTCACAGAGGTGTGGGAGTGCTATCTGACTGTACATGTTTAGAGGCTGTTGTTTTTGATTAACAAAAGCATCTCTCCCACCAGCTTGAGGCTGAACAAAACCTCTTTACAGAAAGGCCCAAAACTCTTCCCGGTTTTGAAAGTTTAAATCACCCATCATAGTGTTATAAATATGAACCAGATGCATAAAAGGAAAGAGGGAGAAAAGAAATCTACTCAGAAAGTATCTGTCAAGCCTTTCAAAGGTCTGTAAGCAGGCAGCCCGAGGCAATGCACTTCTGTTAAAAACCACTATGTCAAGAGCTACATGTTACCACTTCTGCCCTAATTATTACTCAGGAAACCTGTGGAACTATTCTTGGGTCTCACATCAAACAAATAAAATCTATAGTCTCTCAGTTCAGAGGATTTCTTTTTTTCTTTTCTTTTCTTTTTTTTTTTTTTTTTTGTGGAACTGGGGACTGAACTCAGGCCCTTGCATTTGCTTGGGAAGCGCTAACTCCACTGAGCTATCTCCCCAGCCCCAGGATTTCCTTTTTGACCAAAGGGAAAACAACTCAAAGAATAATTTCTGAGATCCAATGTGCAGACTGAAAGCAATTATTTGAGATGCAGTTAAAAGCCCAATAAATTTCACATGTATATTCATTAACACAATTTCTAATAAAAGAGAAAGAAGGAAAAAGGACAGCTTCAAAACCTTCTCAATTTTAGAAAATATTTCAGAATATGATTGCGTAAGACGATGATTTCTTCTGGTCCCACTCATAGAATACCCAAAGATAAAGATAGAGAGAAGAAATTGGCACTTCTGTGAAATTTTGAAAGTTCTTCATCAGAAAGGAAGATGTCATGCTAGGTATTCAAGAAATTCTGCAAACCAGCTTATTGGCAGCTGTCACTATTTCTTTGGACTTAGGCAGCAGAGGAACAGATCTCTCAGTTTCTCAAGAGACCATTCAGCTGTCATTCCAAAAATGAAAAACACCTCAGCAGAAACTCATTTGAAATCCAAAGTAGTGCAATATAACATGGATTCTGCCCATGCCATACTTACTAACTTTACTCGCAATTATGGAGAAATTATATTGTGCAGTGCTTTCTCTGTCTAGCAATTCGTTGGTGGCGATGGTTCCCTCCGTTCCATCTATTGTAAAGTAGCTGTCCCCATCTCTCTTCCAATCTATGAAGTACCTGGATATGAAGAGAAGAGATGCAAATGTGCCATGATTACACATTCATCATAATGCCAGGTAGGCTACCTTGACACGGTGCCTTATTTTGCTCCCTGTAGCTACCATCCACATTGCAATAAAGAAGAGTGTAAATGACAGCTTCTTTATTGCAAAGTCAGTATGCTCAAGGGGAAACTGGAAATAATGAAAGATTTAGTAGTCCTGCTGTTCATATTATTTCAGGGTCTTGACACCTTGAAAGCTCAGCAGAGACACAAACTCTAAAGCTGACCATGGATTTCCTTAACCTGCTGAATATTAAAAGGTTTTTGAGCAATAAAATTTTCTTTGCAGTGGCTGTGGAAAGTGTTTGGGGTTTAGGAGACATCTGGAAGCAACTAGAAAAACCTACTCCAGAACAGAGGTAAAATCTTTGTGTTTCCATTGTTAGAAAAGAAAAATCACATTATGGATATAAAAGAAAAGATTTTATCTGACAATTTAATGATTGTTCACAATTATTTCCCCTCAAAATATATATATTTGAGTGTTTGTGTGTGTGTGTGTGTGTGTGTGTGTGTGTGTGTGTGTGATTGTTGTTTTATTATTTTTCATATCAGGACAACTTTCTTTTAAAAAGCAGTGACATTGGCTATTGATGTTACTTTATCGTTTTTATTTTCTGGCATTTTTGGTAATAAATGTTGATGCAGAAACTGGACTAGAAAATACAAGAAAATGAATGACAAAACAAATGGGATTTATTTAGGTTTTTCAGTAATGACAAACACTTGGATAGAAATACTCTCAATCATAACAAGAGTTTGCATTTTCAAAACTTACTGTGTGACAGATACTATTCTCAAGCTTTTCATATATTAACATTATTCTTCACAACATCTCTAAATCCACAGGAACATAAGGCACACAAAGCATATGAACCTGTAAGAATTCCCACTAGTTGATTTAGCTTCAAAATTTAGGGCTGATACTTGGACCAGATTGTTAGAATTTGAAATAGAAATTTTACAGGAAAGACTCTTGTCTACATGAGCTACAGTACACAGCCATGAGCTACAGTATACAACACCCTTACCAACATTATGATTTTGTCCTGCAACCAAGAAGAGCTCCTTCAAAACACTACGCTGGAAGAGCTGACATTCTTGCCTGTTAAAATAGGCAATTCTACCTACTGGACTTCCCATCTAAAGAAGGTGAATCTCTTGTTTACCATGAAATATTAGTTAAAGAACTTTGATCTTCCAATGGAAGGTTAGTATTAAAAAAATCTTGTTATTTGAAACTGTAGTGGTTTTGAAACTGTGGCAGATCAAAAATAGTTTGTCACTACAAATGAGATTTTTGAGCTTAGCTTGCCCATATTTGTTCATTGCTGCTTTCTCAACCAGAAGTTGCTGAGTATTACTGGAGTGACCTATGAAACCTGCTGCTAATCTGCTTTCCATACCCCAGATCTTGAGTTGAGGTGTGAGACCGTACCGCTGCCTTCAGGCTTCAGTATACTCATGGAAATATCCTCCACAATATAGATTAAGGCACCTTTAACGTTTTGGAGCACAGGGATATAATGAGCTCTGTTTGAGTTGGGATATGCCCAAATGAAGAATAAACTTGCAACTGGACACCCTTAGAAAGAGCTTCTGGAAGACTCTTTTGAGTTGTACAACTCATTAAATATTTTCTGAGCACCACCTGTGCGCGAGACACTGCAGCCTACATAAGATGAAGTGTGGTGCCTAGCATCAACTGGTGAGAAACATGCCAGCAGATGACCGCTCGCCCAGCACGATCACATGGGCAGAGAGAAGGACAGACTCTTGATAATATTCGGTGCTTCAGGCTCACCTTCCAGCACATGAGGCTTGATGAAGCTATCAAACTACCCTTCCCCTAGACAGACAGAAAACACTATCAAGTTTCAATTCCTTTCTTTTGGGAAACTCATAGCAGATATTAGCATAATCCTATTCACTGTGTGATGAGCAGGGTTACTGGAAAATGACAGCAAACTTAGCTGTATGCTGTGAAGACATTAAAGAATGCCAAGAGGCAGGGTGGCTTTGGTCAAGTCCGTGTTGTAGATGTTGCAGAAATCACAGGAGGCTTCAGAGATTACCACACCCTTGAGAGGTTGGCTACAGACATGCACTTCATGTTCACCAGTTTTTAATTATTTATTTATGTATTTTATTTAGTTTTTGTTTATTTCTATTTTTATGTATTTGGCACAGGGTCTGCAGGATCTCAGTATGTAGATTGAACTCATAGTAATCCTCCTGTTTTCAGCCTCTCAAATGCTGCGATTACAGGTGCGTGCCACCTTGCCCAGTCTCAATCCCTGTCTCAGTGTGCCCCAGGGATGGGACTGGCACAACAGGCTGGGATCAAACCCTGAGGTTTGCCTAAGCATGGGCTTTAGTCCACCATGCTATCTGGCTGGCCCTGTTCATCAGCTTTTATACAATTTTATAATTTCTATACTTTTCATTCTTAATCGCTTTACATTTAACTACTGCAATAATACGACATTCATATTTGTCACTTTATTTTTAACACCTTTTTTGTTTATTTCTCTTCCATTATTTCCAATTAAATGGAATTTTTCCTTATTTAACCAGAAACAAACTCAGGATATCATGCTTACGAGGCAGATGCTGTCCCACTAAGCCATGTCCCCAGCCCTCTATGAAATATTTTGCTATGATGTAAATTACTTAATGACTTTTAGTGCGTCATTCATGTTTTAACATCTGTGATTTTTACTGTATGCATATTAGTTTATTTATTTATTTATTTATTTTATTTTTTCATTCATCTATTTGGTGCAGGGTCTCACTACGCAGCTCAGACTCACAGTGATGCTCCCAATTTTGGCCCCCCCCCCAGTGCTGGGATTACAGGTTTGTGCCACCATACCCAGTCTTTCACAGGCTCAGCGTACACCTGGGGTGGGGCCAGTGCAGCATGCGGGACCAGGGATCAAACCCTGGCCCTTGCACTTGCCAAAGCACGCATTTAGTCCACTGAGCTACCTGGCCAGCCCTCATCCTCTCATTTTATACCTGTCAAAGCTGTATACATGTAAATATTTAGGGAAGAGATTCAGATCTGCCTGGCTTGTTTTACTGTATTTTACCCTGGGCAAGTACTCTGAGCTACATCCTAGACACTCAGACATTGGGCGAAGACAAATGGTTCTAGTCCTCTTGTTTCACCTTTCTTGGGACAAGAGTGAATTGATCCTGTATTAACTGTTTGTCACCTGAGAGAAGAACTTAAACCCATGCATGAAGTTAGGTGAAGGAGAGAAGCTGCTTATTTCAAAGATAATTTTATGAGGAATTTAGCTTCTGAAACTCGGAATTGAAGGGTACAAGCAATGGGGGCACCCTGAACTGTCTGCTCAGAGGCTATATGCGAGGGTTTGTGGCTGAGAAGGTGCGTCATCACATGTCCCAGGCTGACATTTCTTATCAGGCTACTGGGGGACAGGAGAGGAAGGACATAGGTTTAAGGTCAGAGTCTTCAGATATTCATAAGGAAACTTGATAGATTCTCTGGGAATTAATGGTGCTTCATTTTCTGTATGGCCTTAGTTTTTCCAGACAATAAATGATTTTTTTTTTAAATGACTGTTACCAGGCTGGCTAAATAACTCAGGGGATTAAAGCACTTTCTTAGGCAGACTCAGCAGCCAGGGTGTATTCCCGAGTGTGCAGTGCCGGCCCCATCCCCATGGGCACCCTGAGGCAACCACGGAGACTGGGCGTGGTGGCTTATGCCTGTAATCCCAGCACTGTAGACTTACTAAAAAATACCAAAACAAAGAAACAAAAAAATATTACCATTTGCACTTCTCTGATCAGGGTGTATGCATACAGACACCACATACTGATTTCATGAAGTCAGTTTTCATCACTTTTTGCAATTCTTTTCCACTTTTTCAGATTTGCATTGCTGTTTATCTGTTGTGTTTGAAACCATTCTTTGTTTGCATTGTTGCAAATCTTCATAATGTACCGATCTTTATTCAATGCTATGTAATATTCAAATAAGATATAGACTTTGGTAAATGTAAAATGACATCCATTTGGTAAAGGTAATGCTACTGCTGTTTTGTACAACAGGTCTTTTAGAAAGAGGCTACCTGTGTTCATTTCCATGTTAGTGATTACACGGGATGTTATTCTATATAAATCATATGTTACTTAAATAATGTATTGAATTCTCTGCAGACTGAAATTATTGTAACATATATGGTAAAGAAATACTTCTACTTAATGGGAAATATTATGGCAATAAATTTAACTTTAAGAACATCTTATTTAAGCAAAATACAATTTCTGATTTATTGTGGACTTTTTCCATAGTAATAATATCATGAGGATCAAAAAATCTCCTGGTCTAGGCAGAAGTGTAAAAATTAATCATTTTATATAAATTAATATTTTAGGTTGTGTTATCATTTATAGTTAATTTAAGCAGAAACCTAATTTTATAGAGAATCACCATATAGACCTTAGTGAATTGAAATTTAAAATTTTTCTAACAACATATAGAAAATAATATATAAAATCGAGAGATCTATGTGAAAATACTTGCCTGTATTGCACAAGGATTTGGACTCAAGCCCAATTCACACAATAAATAAATAAATAAATAAATAAATAAGACTTTATAGCATACTTATATCAACCAAGGATCCAGAATCTTGCAACTTTAGATGCTAAATTTCGTGTGTTTGTGTTCATTCTAAAAGTGATAGAAGGAGGCCAGTGGATAGCTTAGCAAACAAAGTGTATGTTTAGGCAAGCACAGGGTCTAGGGTTTGATACCTGGCACTCATGCCCTGCCTGTCCCACTCCGGGTGCACTGAGTTGGTGGCCGAATCTGGGCATGGTGGCATTCGCCTGTAACCCTAGCACTAGGGAGGCTGAAAACAAGAGGATCACTATGAGTCAGAGACCCTGTACCAAATACATTAAAAAATTAAATAAAACAAAAATAAAATAAAACTCACATAAGGGCTTTCATACATAAGTTAACCAACTCCAATGTACAATCAAATGTAGAATGAAGAATAACAACTTTTGGGACAGATTACTGTGGTCTTATGCAAATTTATTCACTACTGTACAATCTGTGCTGGGCTTTCTTTCTAATGCATTTTCTCTTTGAGAAGCATGAAGTATGTGAAGTGAGACACGCTTAACAGTATGACAGGAGTACTATCCAAAAAGTAAAGTGAGAAATGCACACATTGCCTGGACATGGCATGATGCATCTGCAGGTGTGTTTTCTCTTCCCTTTCCTTTTGTCACACATTTTGTATTATTTTCTAGGAAAGTAAAAATCTTTCTTAAAGTATGTTTCATTTTGGTGTCAAGTTATGTAACTCTGACCTTTAAAATGCCTGAAATATAAACTGCCACAGGAAGCTCTGAAGAACAACCCAATTCTTTGGCTTTACTTCCCATAGTGGTGTTTTGGTAAGACTCTCATTCAGTCTAATTTTCATACCTGCCAGATTTGACATGCCCATTTCTCTGAGTGTTATCCTCTCACAAAGCTTACTTACTGCCTTCTAGAGAGGGCCTGGTATTGATTATTTTTACTAAGAATCTTCAGCATCTTTCTCCTGCCTGACTTAAGACTGAGTGCAGTTGTAGAGCCAGCTTCTAGGCTCTCCCTAGTGCCTGCCTTTGTGTCACTATTTTCTGTGTGTAACTAAAGTGCACATATTAGGCAATAAGTATCTGATGCTACTGAAATCCTTACTCGAAGTACATCGATGAGATAATTACAAGAAAAGTACACAAATGAAACAACAATGGAACCAGTTCTATATCACCTAGACAATTTTATAGAATACATGGCATAATTTCAAATATATGAATGGTTTTCAGGAGATCTGCCCTCCCAAAGTGAACCATCAGACCTTTGATTTAGGATAAGGAATGGGCTACTTTCAATCTAAGGCTCTGTTTTATTTTAATGTCAACTAGTCAGAACACTGTAAAAGGTACCATCTTAACTTGGTTTAATTTACTAGTTACAATGAGCATGACTTAGTGAGAAATACATTATGTTTATTTGGTGAGTAGTGATTTAAATGAAAAAGTTAGATATTTATGGTTTATGAAAAAAAATTCCATACAATCGTATGACTCTGGGTAAGAATAACTGAATAGAAATCCAAATTGAAAATAGTAACCTAATCTGCACACTTTACTTGCTGCCGTAATATTTTATTACTTTCTGTAAATGAGTTTTCAGAAATGCCTTAAAATCTTTTACTCTCTTCATTAGGTAGGCAGTCCCCTTAAAATCGTTTCTTTAAAAATTGCCTAATAACTTTCTCAGAGTTAATGGAAAAACTAACTTTGACCCTATCCCAATCCTCACACACATTTGTCAAAACTACTTTATGGTACAGGAGTACTCCAGAAGGGTCACATCGCACTGCTAAGCGATAAAACGGCAGGAATAATGATGCAGGTCAAGGTTGGAAATGTTCTCTACTTCTGGAAACAACAATCCCAGTCTCCTCCTTCCTCACTTCTTTAAGTTGTTAATTTTTTGTCTTTTAACAAATATGAAATAAAGATAAACTGTTGAATTTATTTCAAGATCCATTTTACTAACACAATACTGAGGGTGTACTGACATCTTCGGCAGTAACCCTTTCTCTTTGTTTTAGAATCAACATGAATTAACTCTGTCCTGACTTCATATCTGCTATGTTTAGTTCACCTTGGGATAGTTAGTTACCAATGTTTAGTTGGTTCATTTTTATGATTCTTCCTCCTCGTTATTCCTTTTCTCTTAGTAGATTTAAAGCTGCATCTCTTTGGATAGCTTCTACTTCTACTTAAAAATGTGAATGTTTAATGATGGTCAGTTTGGTTAGCTGCTAGTGTCTTCTTATTCCAATGTTTAAAGAGAAAATACACACTTTAAGAGGTGTAATTATTTTTCTTTAAATTTCTTCCTTACATATGTGTGATGTTTAAGTTTTCATAGAAGGAGAAACATACCATAGTGTGAGAGTTATTATAGTTTTCAATGTTATATGTTCATTTCACTCTATAATTTTTACATTTTCTTGATTTTTTTTTTAGAGTCCTGTGTCAGAGTTAAATTCTTCTTCCTATATTTTTACAACAAATTGTCCAAATTGTCCATTACTCTGCCGTTGTTTTGGTCCATGTAGTCATGCACTGTTCCTTTAGATATGGTCAAGTCAAAAGCAGCTATTTTTGAAAATAACTTTATCTGTCCCCAAAGCTTTATACTTTATACTTAATAAGGTCTTTACCTTATTGTTCTGAGGACTTGTACCACCCTTTCTACTCAGAAGAACACATAGTCCACACAACTACTTAAACTCCATTTTAATAGCGTTAATAAGAAATACAGAGCACTGGGGCTTTTACTATACTAAAATGCAGATAGAAATACTGGCCAAATATAAGTGAAGAATGTGGCCAATAAATGCTGAAATCTGCTTCCTAGAAGTGTCTCTGACTTGAATTCTTAAAAATCCTTTCCTTGGATCTAGCTGTGGGTTTTTCTTTTTATAGCACAGCATCCCCTAATTTCTTCAACCAGCATGTAGATGTTTTGCTTTCCTATATAAATTCCTCATGAAGTCTTAAGCAATCTTCCAGGCATCATCTACTGCCTCTTTCTTACAGAATCCTGTTGTCTTATTCTTTTTATGTCATTTATCTATTTAAATTGATATTAAGAGTTTTTTCAAATGTGAAGAGTAAAGCAAGTAAATATTGCTTTGTTAAATAAACTGGACCTTTCTTTCAATGAGAAACAATTTGTCACTGAAATTATTGTCTTATCCATAATGACTACTACTTTCTCCTGTGAACTGAATTATTTTAATAAAAATAAGATAACCTGATATCCTGCTCAAAGTTTGGGAATGATATGTTTTAATGCATATCTTTGAGTCTTCAATGTATTTATTCTGAAATCCTTTTTTTCAGTTTAACAACCTTTCTGAAAAAAAACAACAACTAAAGCTTACTCTTTCTGCTTTTATTGGTTTTGTTTATTTCCTCGGGATTCCCTGGCCAGATGCTCTGAGGAAAGACGCCTTTTTGTCTAGAACCCTTTGCCATTTGAAATTCAGGCATTTTGTTTCTCTTCTACCTGAAAAAAGTTAAAAGCTCCGATTTCTTACATGAGAATTTTCTCCTCAGTTTTACCTCTGAAAAATTCTCACCTTTGGCTAAGTCACTGAATGTCCTTCATGAGAATGGAATGGATTCATTTTCATTGAAACGAACATTCATCTGTGCCACTTTACTCCCACGTGACATTCAAATGAAATCTGCAGGTCTGTACCATATAGGAGTTTGATCACCACACCCTTAATTATGTGCAAATCAGATAAAACTTTATTATTCTGTATAATTTTTTATAAAATTCATATTTATTAATCAATCATATATATTTGTTTTTATCTATCATTGCAAATATCACTATTTTCATAGTCTAATGTAGCACTATTCTGACTTAGATTGTTGTAATTTTTGAATCATTTAGAAATAAATAAATAAACAAATTAGATTCCTTTCCAGGATAGAGCAGAGTCCTTTGTGGCCCTACAGAAAGCACTGAACTGTGTACATTTTACTGCCTTCTGTTGATATTTCAAGCAATTTGTTTTATAAGTTGTTGAAAACTGCGAAATTTATATTCTAATTTCTATCTGGCTAGCATTAAAAAGCAACCAAAAATTCAGTTAAATTTTTCCATTTGAATAAATAGCAAAGCTAATTAACAGTATGACCTATAGAATCTGGCTGCATTTGTTTAAATATTTTCCATCTTTCCTGAAAATAAAACTTGATCTTCTTTAACCTGAATTTCTCTCTGTAAATTAATGTCGGCTGTCATGTCTAACAAAATCTGAGCAATCTATTCATGCCACACAGGCACAGAGTAACCACTGCAATGTCCTTACATTCGGAGGGTCAGCTGTCATCAGCCTGAGTACATTCTTAGTCATTGACTTGGTGGAAACTTGGAAAAATGCTTTTATTTTTTAACTCTGAGTACAAAGGGATCAGGGCAAATTTATAAGAGTGTTATAGCTCTTTAATGGTGCCAAAGAAAATTGTATATAAATATATTTACAGTTAGTGTTACTCTTTTATATATGCATGCATACATATGAAATGAGTAAACCTAAGTGTCTCAGTGGGGGGCACTTCTGAGTTTGTTGGCAGTTGCTGTCCACTGGGACCCGGAGAGTTTATACATAGGTAACTGGACTCAGTGATAAACTTTGAAACTCAAACTAGCATCAATAAATGAGAGATAAGATGATTCAAAACTCAAGGTTCTCAAAATATCATTTACTATTACAAAACAAAATGACATCTTTCCATTTCGTCACCCTCAGCCTAAACACGTGTACATTTCATTGCTTAATCCGAACCAGTTCACACGGCCGCGCATTTCCTGCGACCTGTTTTCTCCTGCCTGTGTTCCATCCCCAGCATGCAGAGCGCTGTCTCAGCACTCAGCGTACTCTTTGCTGCAAGCAAAGCATGAGTACATATATACCTGCTACAGTTTGATGCTGTGGAGGGCCACGAAGTTCTGTATGTCAAAGTCTTGGTCACTTAACTGTGCCAGTATCAGGAAATTGGGGACATTTTATAGACGACACACAGTGGGAGGAGGACTGTGAAGGGATATTTGAATCTCAGCCCACTTTCTTTCTCTGTGATTCCAGTCGCCATAGTGTCAGCAGCCTCCTTTCCAGGCCCAGCCACCGTTATGATTTACTGAAATTCCTTATGCCAAAAGCAACTGAGCCAAACTATGAGACAAAAACCAACCAAGCAACCAAACAATGACAGAAATCTACCCTACTTTTCTTTTTCATTTTTTTGCAGTTCCAGAGATCAAACTCAGGACCTTGCACTTGCCAGCCCTGGCTTTATACTACTGAGCCATTTCTTGGTCAACCTGACTTAGATGAATTTTCTTCAGGTATTTTGTCACAACAATGAGTAGCCTTTTGAAATATCATCCCCCTTAATGCACAAAGACACTGGATAATCAGGACTGTACTGAGTAAGCTCAGACATGCCATGTGCAAAATTATTTTAATATTTAATGAACTTTTTTTGATGTAAAATATGCATCCTAATATACAATGCAATGTTACTAATGAAATGTAGTAGGGATGTACTTGTGTATGAGTGAAAGTATAATTTTTAAGATCTATAATATGCAGATGAATATGTGCTGAGTAATGAATATCTATTCCACAGTGACTCATAAATATGAAATGACCTTTATTCTTAAGATATTCCTTATCAGGTTATTCTGATATGACATTTGTTGGGCTTATACTTCATTATTTTAGGAAAATATTGTCTGCTTTCTTCAGGAAATTAAATGTTTTAGCTAAAACAGTTTCTGTATCCCTGAGCTGCTACAAATGCAGTTAGTTGGAGTTAAATACCATTAGCTCATTTGCAAGTAGACATCATGCAAAATCAGCTTCAGAAAATAATTCTCATGAGTGCCCTAATCACTTAGGGTAGCATAGTTGTGCCAGAGCTGAGTAGGATAAAATCCCCTGAGATTCCCACATCAGGGTGTTCTTGCAGTTTCTAAATTCCAAATTAAATCATATCCCTTCCTACTGTTTTGCTTTTCCTTGAGTAATCTTTTAGTTAGTCCATACCAAGTCCTGTCTGCTTTGGCTTTCCAAGTCAACAAATTCAGACACCACATTTTTAAAGTTTTAATTATTTATGTACTTAGTACAGACTCTCACTATGCAGCTCAGACTCTTAGTGATCTTCCTGTCTCAGCCTCCCCAGCCCTGGGATTATAGGCATGAGCCACCATGCCTGGTTTCCGTGGCATGCTCAGGGCGGAGCTGGCATTGTATGTGGCATCAGGGTCCACCCCACCTCCTTGAGCTTGCCAGGCAGGAGCTTGGACCACCAAGCCATCTCCCCAGCCCTATCTTTATCTTTTTATCATTTGCATTGATCGTATTTGTTTCACACAGACTTTGAAATGATAGAAGAATCTACAGTATAGAGCTTAGTGATACTTGGCATTAACTACATTAAAAGCTATAGATATATTTACTTATAATTAAAAAATTAACCCACAAAGGATACTTTCTATGATATAAAGTGATATACAATGTATTTTCTTAGTTTTAGCTTTTAAAATATTTTCTTCTGTATAGTCTTCAGTCCAATTTCATGTTTACTATAGCTCTATCATTTAATAAACTATGTTGTGTTACTTAGATGCCTATATTTTACAAATATCATAAAGATTTATAGGGCTGGCCACATAGCTCAGCACATTAAAGCACCTGCAAGCAGGTGCACGGGCTGGGTGGTTTGATCCCCAGGCCTGTCATGCTGGCCCTGTCCCCAGGGCATGCTGAGATGGTGGCTGAGACTGGGTGTGGTGGTGCCCACCTGCAATCCCAGCTCTTGGGGGGCTGTAAACAGGCTGATCGCTAGGAGTCTGATCTAATAGTGAGACCCCGAACACCCTATAGACTCTTCCCTAAACTACAATAAATAAATAGAGATTTGTTTCACTAATGTAAGCAAAATTACTACGCATAGTAACCCTCCTCTTTCCAGCCTCACCAGCTCTGGGATTACAGGTGTGCATGACCACACATAGACTCAGTGGCTGGCTCAGAGTACCAGGTGGGGGAGGGTGCGTGCTGTGTGTGCTGGGGAGAGAACCCTGGTCCCTGGTCCCTGCACTTGTCTAAGCGGGTTCTTAGTCTGCTGAGCTGTCTTGCTGGCCCTTATTTCCTGTCTTGACAGTGTATCACTATGCAGTTCAGGCTGGCTTTGAACTCACTTTTTAGCCCAGGCTGGTCTCATAGCCATCCTGCTTCTACCTCCTCAATTCTATTTTTCAGTACTTAATATAAGTTACTTAGCTGTCTTCATCTGTTTCATGGACAAAATAAGTACAAATAAATATTATGTTATTATGTTATATGGCTTAAATTTGTAATATGAAAATAAATTATTCAGTTAATAAATATTTATTTACTGCCCACTACGTACTAGTAATATTTGCACTGTATCATACAGAGAAACAGCAATAGTGAAAAATCCCTACCTGATAAGATTTATTTAAATAAGAAAAACCAAACTAACGAATTACATCTACAGTCCTCAGATGATGCTAAGCATAGTCATAGAAATATTTTTTACTAACAATTTCTTTGATCTTCCAGAAACTTATTAAAAATAGAAAATGGACAATTTTGCAATCATTTAATTATTTACTCAATAATTAAAGTAAATTGTATATTTTGCTTTAGAATGCCATGCATTAAGCTGAGGGAAGAAAGCATTTTTCTTCCCTCTCACAAATCATGTGTTGTGATCAAACTTAGGTTATGTTTTTTTTTTTTTCTTTGTTTTTTGTACAGGGTCTCAATACACAGCCCAGGCTTATAATAATCCTCCTGATTTCTGCCTCCCTAGTGCTGGGATCACAGATGCATGCCACCACACTCAGACTCTATCGGCAGCTCATTGCACCCAGGAGTGGGGCCCTCCCTGGCATGTGGAGCTTAGGATCAAACTCTGGCCTCTGTGCTTACCAAAAGAAGCACTTAGTTCTCTGAGCTATACAGCTGGCCCTAAATAGGTCAGGCTCTTTTTTTTCTTTTCTTTTCTTTTTTGTGGACTGGGAATTGAACTCAAGCCCTTGCAGTGCTTCTTCTACTGAGCCATCTACCTGGCCCCAATGACCAAACTAAGATTTACACTTATGGTGCAGTTCTTGGCGCATCAGGAAGATCCCTTAAATAAGAAGTGGATGCAACTGGGTAAGTTAATTCCAATCTTAACTGACTCACTGGAAATGATTTCATGAGCTATGTAATAAGAGGTCCTCCTCAAAGCACATAGAACACCAAATAGCAAGGAGGAGAAGGGTAAAGGAAAGAACAACTGCTCTTCTGCAGCTGGAGGAGGAAGTGGGAGAGAAAGCCTTTCATGCGACATTTGCCAGGCAGGAAGCCAAGGTCAACCTGCATTCAAGTGCTTTAGCTCAGGGGACTGCTGCTCATCTATGGCCATTTGCTGTTTTCAGTAATATTGGTGATGATTATTATAGTAATAAAATATCCAGAGACAAGCAATAACATGGTCCTAAGTTAATACCTTGCACAGTAAGCCTGTGAAGAGAACGTCATGCAGGGTAAAACAAAAGAGGGCATACCTGACCCTGTCAAATAATTACACATTTGGTCCTTAGCCTTTTGAACATATTTTTATTGTCTTTCTTAAGAGGGCAAATGTATTTCTAGATCAAAGAGAGGAGAGTCATACTCCACATTTCATCAGCTGACATGACTGAAGCTTGTTGTTGACTCTAAGGATAGGGACTGAAGACCGGTTTGATGCAGTTCAGAAACAGCTCAGGCTTTGACCACATCTCAAGGGGATCAATTAGATCCATTGAAAGTTTGGGAAGCCTTGGTGAGACAAGAGCTGCTCATTACAAGAGAGACTAGGGGTCCTACTTCATTTCTTATAAAATAGTGCTTGTGTAATGCAAGCACCTCTGACATGAAAAAAAATAATAACTACAGACTTCCCACAGAAGGATTTCTCTAAATGGACCTTTTCCTTCCTCTTCACACCAAGATCAGGACTCGAAGGTTTTCTCCAAACTGAAGCTGTGTTTTTTGGCAGAGTAACAGTTTTAGTTAGAAACTGTCCTATTTGTAGATGTATTGGGGGAGGGGTGTACTGCAATGCTGCACTAAAAGGCCATTTCTGTTTATATTTTAACTTCATCATGTTTTTGTCTTAAAAAAAAGAAAACTCAACACATTACATGACTTATTGAGATCTTTTAATATAGAGTTCTAATATTCATAAATTGCCATTTTCTGTGAGAAGTTTCAATATTTGTCCTTTTATTATTACAATCTCAATATTTTCTGAATAATTGGTTAAATCCATAATACACTGTAAGTCTATTTAGTAGGGATTTCCTACTTTCTAGGGGTTAACTAGGAATGATTTTGTTTTTTGGCAGAACCAGGGATCGAACTTAGGCGCTTGTGCTTGCCTTAAGCACTTATTCCACTATCTCCCCAACCCTCTCATGTTTTAAATAAGGACAGAAAAACAACCTGTATCTAATGAATAAATTGGCTACATTTGACTGAAAATCAGAGGGTGCTTGGTAATTGTTACTTTTATTCATTTTTTGCAAGAGATGTTCTGTTTTAGAGGGGTTTTTTTTCCTCATTACAGATATGACCTAAGAAAGATTTGGCTCAAGTGTTTATATTTTCCCAAAATCTAGATGTCCAACCCTCATCCTTGAGTGTGAAGCACTGGGAAACATGGAGATTTTCCAAAAGTGGAACCACAAATCAGGGCTCAAAAGTGTCACTTTCTGCCTTGAATTAATAAAAAGAGGTGATAAATAAAGTATCTCTGAGCAGGTGCTGGACCAGCGGTTGCTTGGACCTAAGACTTTTTATTCTTTGGGACTAAGATATTTTTAAATCATTGTTGCTCATTCCAGGCTTTTGGGGTACTTTGTAGTAGCAGAACGAACTGGAAAAAAAGTAAGAAAGGTGCTAAGCAGTAAAGGGTGCTGCTTCCATAATCATTTAAAACTGTGCAAACTCTTTTGCAACTGTCTAAGGGGTAGAGGCTAGAGAGTGCTGAAATGCTATAAATCACAAGCTTTCAAGGTGATTCCAGGTAAGACCTAGAACAAACAAAAGGATTCTTCCATCTTGGAGAATATTAAAATTCTCATGAACAGAATATTCACAATACAGAAGATGAAAGCTATTCTGTGGAATGAAAGGCATATTACCAGAATCTGGAGGAAAACCAATCTTTGTTCTCAAGGGTCAAAGGTTCTAGTAATCATGCACACGTGGTTCTGTGTGGTGGGAGATAGAGTTTCTGAGGCAGACATTTTATATTTGCATCCTGCTGCTTATAGATTGAAATTTGAAGTAGTATCTTTGTAGTTTGTAATTATTGCAAAAAAAGTAGGTTTATTAATTGAAGATAGGCTTGCTAAGCAAGAAGAATTTGAACTTTAAACATAAAAATACCTTAGCCTGTCCGTAATTCCAAAAATTCAAAAAATACTTTCCAAAGAGAACACTAAGAAGTGATAGACTGATTATTTGATAAGAAAATGTGTAAGGATGTAAACCAAAGATTTTATCTACTCTCTCAAGAAAAGTGAGGAATAAAGATGGTATTACAGTGGCAGACACAGTGCCAGTTGGGACTAAAGGAAATAAAAAATAATAAAAACGAAAGAGGCTTTCACTCTTCTTAAATCCTATAGGACCAGATCATATCACTTGAGAACATATGTTACTCTTCAAGTCAAACAAATAACAGGAAAAGTGACACACGATCCTTCTGGCAGGGATGTAGCAGCTTTCACAAAGATTTGAAAATGTGCGCTCAGCCCCTGGCGGTGACAAGTGGGTACAGCTGCCTATTGGAAGCCTGGAAGTGTGGGCTACACACACCCATGGGCAGTTGAGACCAGGACAGAACACCATGGCCTGGGCACTTCCCTGCCCATGGGTACGGAGCTGCTACGAGAGGCAGCATGCTCTGACTCGGGAACAGGAAGACAAGGTTCAGATCCTGCGAATAGTCACGCTTGAGTGTCAGGGCTTCGCAGAACTTGCACCCTAGTTTTATTGACTTATGTGAAACTCAACAACTCTGTCCTTTCACTTTCTCCCTCTTGGTACAGGGATGCCTGCCTGCCACTGTAATTTAGAAATACAACTTTTTGAGCTTCACAGGTTCATAGATGGAAATAAATTTTGTCACAGGATTGATCTTTTTTCCTGTCTCACCTTTACTTAGTTATATGATATTTAGAGGAAATTCTGGACTTTAGACAGTAATGTTGACTGCAGAATAAATTTAACAGTTTATGGGCTGCACAGGAGAAGAGCGTGGTGAGGGATGCTCGAGGCAGGATAGCCATGCGCCTCTCCCCACGGGGGACCTTGGAATCCTAACTTCCCAGACAGCCGTATCAGAGATGACCATTTGGGGGTGGTAATCAAGTCAGGAGAGTGTAGACCCCCAAATATGGTTAGTAGTCTTATAAAAAGAAACCTACGGAAGGGCTAGGGAGATAGCTCAGGAGCATAAGTACCTGCCTTGCAAGCACAAGTTTGAAGCCTGGTACTGAAAAAAAAAAAAAAAAAAAAAGAAAGAAAGAAAGAAAGAAAGAAAGAAAGAAAGAAAGAAAGAAAGAAAGAAAGAAAGAAAGAAAAACTTACAGACTCATTTTCTTTTTCTTTCTTACATGAATAGCAGGAAGCAAAATATGATAGATAAAAAAAAAGACCTTCATTGAACACCAGATCTTCCAGAGCCAAGATCTTGAGCTTCCTTTCATATGTGTGAGAAATAAAGGTTGCTTGAATCTCTCAGTCTGCAGTGCTCTGCACAGCAGCCTGAGCTAAAATGGTCCCCATGAAATTCGAGAGGATGGACTCAGAGGAATGCAATCAGACAGGCAAGGCTTCAAATGGTTTTTGAGATTATTGTGTAAGTTCCCCACTCCATTCATGATTCACTTTTTATTATCTTCCACACATGGCATAAAATGCTAGCAAATATGTCTGTTTGCTATGTGCTTTTCTTAATTTGGCCTTTCCTAAGATATACACTTTTGTTTGTTTTAGTTTTTTTTTTTTTTTTTTTTTTTTTTTTTTTTTTTTTTTTTTTTTTTTTTTTTTTTTTTTTTTTTTTTTTTTTTTTTTTTTTTTTTCAGAACCAGGGATTGAATTCAGGCCCTTGCACTTTCCAGGGAAGCACTTATTCCACTGGGCCACCTCCCGAGCCCCAAGATGTTTGCTTTTAGAAGCAGAAAATTCAGAACCAATTTCATGTCTGTCCTTTGCTTTCCCAACAATTGAAGGCATTTGTGAATAAACATCCAGCAAAATACAAGGGAATAAAATTCAAACATTTCAGGATCAATATATAAATGAGGGGAGAATGAATTCCTATTATTCTTGATAGTAATCATGGATTTTATAGAATTATATGAAAGTGGGAACGGTGGGGATGGGAGGGGGACAAACAGAAGGAAATTTGGACAAAGATTGTTTGCCTCTATACAACCTCAGATAAGAAGATGCATATATTTTTCTCAAAAAATGATTTTCAGGGGAAAAAAGAAGCCAATTGAAATGTGTGGTGTGTATGTACCTTCCCTACAGACAGTGTGACCAATATATACTGCAAACACCTTTTACTTTTTATGAATAAAAGTAAAAAAAAAAAAAAAAAAAGACTTTGGCATTTCAAATGGCAAAATCATACTTATCTAATGAGAATGTTGGGTCAAAGGGGAGATACTTAAAGGAAACTGTACTGGGTCAATGTTTCTTGTGGCTTGGCACCCTGAAACTATCTAGTGCACATCACTGACCTTGAGCCTCGTTCTTCAAGGCTGTATGATCAAATCTCTTTTATAGATGAACACTTGAGATTTGTCACCTTGCAGAGCATGTCTAGCATCGCTCTAGTGGTGACAGAGCTGCACACAGAGTGATGGCTGATAATTTTGTTCATCTTCTATGGGATTTCTCAACCATTACATCAAATACTCTTTAACATCGATGAAGCTAAGGCATCGCGGGCTTGGGTCAGAGAACTGCTTACCGTTTCTGTTTTGTGCTTCGCACAAAGGCGGCTCTCACCTGACGGCGCTGCTTCCCACGTCGAGGTCCTGCGCAGTGACAGCGCCTATGATAGTCCCCACCGGGGTGTCCTCGTAGACCTCCATGGTGTAGAGTGGCTTGCTGAACACGGGCGGCTCGTCCACGTCCAGCACGCTGATCTTCACCGTGGCCGTGTCCTTGAAAGGGCCGGCTGAGTGGAACCTGTGGTCCAGGTGCAGGTTGGAGGCCTCTACCTTGAAGGTGTACGCCTTCTTTGTCTCAAAATCCAAAGGCTGTGGTGAGGATAGACAGAGGTGAGAACGCGCAGCTGTGCACACTGCGGTACCTTGCAGCAGAAAAGACCGCCATGGCTCAGCAATTTGCAATTTAATATCAACGGTAATGGTTTCCCATTTCTTTCTTTTTGTTTGTTTTCCCCAGTGCCACTGGAGATTGAACCCACGGTCTTTGCCCTGAGCTACATACACGCCACTGACTGGCTACACGGTCCAGAATGAGCGGGATTTTCTATCCCCTGCCTCAGTCTCCCCATTCCTTCCCTTTGGAATTAGCAAGTAAATATCGCTTCAGTTAATTGCTCTAGTAATAAAGAACCATGCACATGTAGAGGTTTCCGAGTGGCTTGTACAGGCACTTTGCTGCATGTATTAAAATGATACAATATACATGTAGACAAATATACTGGCTAATTGATCTACATAAGCGTAGACCAGCAGCAAGAAAAACCTGTTAAGAAAACTGAAACGCTGCAGCATTACCCAATGCTGCCCTCTAGTGACACTAAGACACGATGACCGAAACGCAGAACAAAAAAGAATTTGGGTAATTGAAAAAGCACTTTTAATGCCAGTTGCAATTTCTGTGTTACAAAACTATGAGATCTTGTTGTTTCACAGCGAGGTTTCCTTACTGTGACACTAGCATCATTTGCTGTCGAGCACCTTTAAATGTCTCCCTATGTTACTATAGAATTCTGTATCAATATTTATCAATATATGAATGATTAATTATGAAAAGACTTAGTTTTCTGTATTCGTGAAACTGCACATGAAATGAGTGGCATTTCATCGTATTGTTACAATGTATCAGTAAGACTTATTGAATTTAAAGCTAAATAATCAAAATTAAAAATGCTATGGAATATAATTAATGCACGAAGTCATATTTCCTGTAATCACTGATGCTCAGATTCAGCCTGCTGCTACAGTAAATATTGGTTATTTCTTCCAATAATTGAAAATACTATGTTCCAATATACATTGTGGCTGTGGCTTTTGAAGTGGTCAATGGAATGCCTGTGGCTCTGGCTCGTATTCAAGCAAAGAAAAGCCGAGCAGCGTGGACCACAACACCAGCGTGATGATCTTCCGTCGCTCTCTAAAGTTCCTGCCGCCTCGATCACTCCCCTCTAGTGTGCCTCCAGCGGCTCGCTAATTGTCCCATCGACATCTGTTTTTCTACACAGCACACACAAGCTAAAGGAGATTTGTTGTTCTGTTTTAAAGATGTGAACGCTGATTTATGTATTCCTTGTGAGAACATAAAAAGAAAAGGAAGAACAAAATCACTGTGAAATAAATCCATAACTCTGGGGGCTTGCCTGCTAGCTCAGTACCTCTTGGGCACATGCAGTCAGGCTCAGGGGACCGAGGTTTGATCCCCAACCCCATAAGCTGCACCATACCCGCCCTTAACGTAGCCAAAACTAACCAAAAGGAAACAACAACAACAAAAAAAAAAACAACAACAAAAAACCCTCCAATTTTTTGGGACAGCCAAATAGCTCAGTGGATTAAAGTGCCTTCTTAGGCAGACCCAGCGGTTTGGGCGCAGTCCCCAGAGTGTTTTGCAGGCCCAGCCGCCAGCGTCAGCTGAGACAGCCAACTAGACTGGGCGTGGTGACGCTTGCCTGTGATCCCAGCTCTTGGGAGGCTGAACTCAAGCGGATCACTGAGAGCGATCTACTTAGTGAAACCCTGTAGACGCTATCCTAAAATACAAAAAAGTTAAAAAGAGAAAGAAAGCCATAACTCTCACAGTTCAATAGCATATTTGCATCCAAAATGGTAGTGTATATTTATAAGTGACATCAACTCTGTTTTGTAGCATTATTTTAATTAGGAGGACATACAATTTATTTTGACCTTAATTATCTTTCATATACATAATTGATTATATTTTGTTCATGGTTTTGTCTGCTTTGCAAGAATCATTGTGTTGATTTTGTTTTCATTTACTTATCATGTACTGTTAATATATGGCATGGGCATCTTTCCTTTTCTCATTGAGCTTATGATTTTTCTTCAAGCTTATAGAAATAATACTTGAGAAGCCAAATATGCATGGTCGATAACATGGCCATTGGTGACATAAACTGAAATGTTTTAAGTGAAATAAGACAAGCAAGCCTCAAAACTACATGGTTTCTGTTACATAAGAAATGAAAAAAGAAAAAGAAATGAAAGAAAAACATAAGTGACCCAAACAGCAAAATAAAAAATAACAGGAAACAAGGGAAGGGGAGCAAGATCCAGAAAGAGAGAAAGGAAAGGAGAGGAGGGATGAAGATGGCGTGTCAGGCACGAGGACCAGTTCTCCACCATGAACGCAATCATGCTGTGTTGCAAACGTGTACTGAAAATATTAAAATTTTAGAAAACTGTACTTTCTGTGTCTTGTAAGCTCTAAATGGCTCATAATTTATAAACAATACAATTTTTCTCTATTAACCTTCCTAAATACTGGCATAAAGCTCTTCTGATTTTCTTAACTTGTTTTTTTTCTTCCCAGGAGCAAACTGAAGCCCTTTGGCTGGGAATCATCTGCAGTGTTAGAGCACACACATTAGTTCCAGTTGTTCTTCTTTGCTTTCTGTGCTCTCTCCTTAAAACTGGGAGGCCTCTAATGATCTGTACAAGTGTGCAAATTTCTTTTACTATGGTGTTAATGTACATCCCTTCTAGGTATTACAGATAGGTGGATAAATTCGACCTCCTCTGAGTAAGTCTTCTTCAACCCCAAGATGAGAGATTTCTAAAATTGGTCCCAATACTTTTTTTTTTTGGTAAAAAAAAAAAAAAGAAGCATAATCTACACCTTTTAAGAACTACTGACTTATCACAGCAAGTAAAAATTTGATGGTCAGGGAAAGAGAGTGAGATGAAAGCAGCTTTTTGTACATATAGATTTCTTTGCAACTGAAAACTTATATCCCACAGTGATCAAAGAACTATAATATCCCAGGTACACTAACATTTTCCTGTCCCTGACCTTAGGCAATCTCTCTGCACAAAATAGAGTAACTCAGAAAGAGAAAGAGGGAATTACTACTCTCCACGCTCTACTTGACTTTACTCATCTGGCTGATTCACTGCTTTCCATATTTTAGAGGAAGGAATGAACTTTCATTTTACAATCAATAAAAAAAATTGAACATGTGAAATAAGTAGAAGCCAAAAGACATTTATTTGTACTTGGAAGAGAATGAATTCAATTCTGTGATAATGTTATTAAGAGATGATTGAAATAACTTACTTAAATTTACTTTTACTAAGTTAGATAGGTTTGTGACATTATTTGGGTCTCGAATATGTATGAACCTTTCTGGAAGCATAAAAAGAAAGCAAGACTTGCTTAATGAAATTTCTACATTGTTCTGTTTCCTATTTCCATAATAGAAAAATAGCACGATCAGAATTCTCAGGAGCCAATGGACACTGTGAGAAGTTGCGTGGGAAGTGACCACAGCTCTGTCCAAACAGCATGTTTAGTGAGCATGCAGGTTACATAGGGAACACATGGGCAGGGTGCAACCTTTTTCTGGCTTTGTTTTAACAACTTCATCTTATAACATTTTTCTCAATCTCACACAGTGAAAAGCTATATTCTTTTGTGTGGTGGTCATGCCTGTAATTATTCCAGCACTCTAGGAGGGGACACTGCCACAGAAGCATCCTAAATTGACACTCAGCTGAGGCAATTTAGTAACCTAGCAAAACACCATCTCAACAAACAAACAAGCAAACAAACCAGCCACCCATAACAACAAACCTAAAATGTGCTGAGGATGTAGCTCAGTGGGAAGACCCTGGGTGAGATTCTCAGAACTGTAAATCAAATAAACAAATAACAATAACAAAAAGTCTATAAATGTTTTGTGCCAATTATTTTCTCATTTCAAGGCAGGATAAACATTTTTAGCATATGATACAGGATTAGGGCCCTAACCTCTCCCACACCTCACAGTGATTACATATACTGAAAAGTGGAAATGGAAAGCTACAGTTTTAGTTATGTTGAAGAATACAAAAAATAGTGGCTCAAGAAACCAGAATTCTGAGCGCACTCTGACTTCTCCTCCCCCAAGGATCCTCCAACTCTTGTATGAAATAATTCTGCTACTAACTGAGGGATAGACTTGGGAATTTAACAGCATATGACTTTCTTCAACTTGCTGAGCTTCATGGTAATATAAATTATGAAGATATAATCACAGCCTTACTAACTTGACAGTGAGTTAAGAGAGAACTTGCATAGCCTTCTGACCTAAGCAGATTAGCCTCCGAGAGAAAATAATGATGCAGAGGATGTCTGAGTTCTGGCTGACCTTGAGAGGTTGCCTTCTGAAAGCAGAAGCTGATGTGGCAGGTGGCTAAGCCGACTGGAGAGCAGGGGAACTGGGCACAAGCTTCCCAGGAGCAAATTCTGCTGAGAACCAGTGAGTTTAGGAATGGACTCTCCCCAGCAGATGTGCGCTGTAACCCACACCCTGGGACTGGACAAAGGACCGCAGTGTACCACACTCTGACCCACACGTCTTTATATTTCACTGCTCTGTTGCTTCCATTTTTGTGAAGAACTTGCAAATACTATATATATATATATATATATATATATATATATATATATCATATTTTTATTTATGTATGTATATACATATATATGTATATATATATGTATACACACACACACACATATATATATGACATCATTCTAAAAATGTATCCTTTAGTAATAAAATTCTGTTCTCTCAATCATCTAGCAGGTCTCATTGAGAAAGAAAAGAAAATTATCAATGAACAGAAATGATGAAAGAAATATTTGAAGAGTACAAAATTATTCCAATGATGAACAGTTTTCAAACAGATTTATATCTGACTGAACTAGGCTATGCAAAACAGAGGAAAGAAAGTCTTGTGAAGCAGGGATTTTATACCAGGCTGAAAAATAAAGATATTCAGAGATAGTATTTTTCAAAGAAAAATCACTTTTTCCAAAACTTAGTTTTATAAACAATAAAGTCCATTGTTGTCTGTAAGGCAATGTCGGAGAGTGTATACATGCTTCACCATCACTGAGGAAAGAATTGGAATTAATACTCACTGAAAACAGCCAATTATTTGATAAATAGGAGATACCTGTATGTCAAGGAAGGCTGCCCAGTACCAAATGGGAAAAACAATATGCACCTGTAGACATTTAGAATGTGAAAAAAAAAGCATAGACTACACAGAACAACCGAAGAGCTGCGCCCCCCCCCATGACGTGAGGAGCCTGGCCCTTGCAGCTCACGCCCATCCCCTCTGTCACAGAAGCCACACTGAGGCATGAAGAGCAGGAGTCTACCCCACACCAAGGGAGCCTTGCTGACCTGCACTCCAACCTCCTAATATCATCTCTGAGTTTGGGTGAATTTTATGAGCGTGAAAAATGGCAAAATGAAGGAGCAAACGGCAATCTCAGACCTCCAACCCACCAGAACTAGCCCAGGAGGCAAGGACATAAAGAACTCAGAAGTCACACACCTGAAATTTCTGAAATGATAGCAGCTAAAGAAACAATTCCCTCAGGCTAAAGAAGAAAGCAGACCAGAAATAATCTCCCAGATAAAAGAAGAAATGACAACAATCATGAAAGAATTGCTCAGCATATCTAGAGAAGACACAGATTAAAAAATTATAGTACAATAGAAAAATGATGGAAATATTGCACAATATAGGAAAGGAATAGCGTACATGCAACAGATTCAGATACCCAGGAAATTAAGAATTCCACTGAAAGCTGGAAAAACCACTTGAACGAAACTGCACATAGACTTTCAGATCTTGAAGACAGCATTGTAACTAGTGAATACAAAATGAAAGATCACTTAAAAATAAAAAAATAAAACTCCAATTAACTATACTCAAAATAAATCTATACCCAAATGCATAATAATCAAGATCCCCAAAATACAGCATAAAATCAGAATATTAATATCTGTCAGGAAAAAGAAACAGGACACCTGAAATGCAAAGTCGATCAAAAGACTTCCCAGAAGAACAATTGGCAAGGTAGCATAGAAATCTATTTTGATTATGTTAACTTGGGGTTAATTTAGAGTTCAGACTGTTCAAAAACAAAGCAAGGTATTTAAAAAAGGAAGGTCAAACAGACAGAAATAAAAATAGAGATGCAATATTGACATAGCAAATAAAGAAGACCATTTTATTTGGAATTAGATACGTCAGAGTGCTAAAACTAAAAGTAACTTACATTCAATAAATGGAGATATATGTTTGCTTATGTATAATATTCTAATTTTTAAATGTTCCCAGCAGCTATTTAAAAATTAGCCACATGATGGTGCCATGGTACCAAATTATATGCTGTGGAATGATTTAGACATTTCATCATGGTAAAAAGAAAATGAGTTTTACTGATTAATGAGTAAATACAAAATACAAATTCCCTTTGGAACTAATTAAGATTGTAACCTATTTATTAAAGGGTTCACATGAATAGAAAGGCACTTCATCCCCTGTGGTTAAAATCATTCTGCTCTGGATTTAATGTGACTTACAGTTTTACAAGTTTTGAACAAAACAATATGCCAAACAATATCAAAATGTGAAAAACTTCACATTTAAAATTTCAATTTTTATTTCTTTATAAAAGACAACCACCTTTGTATGCCTCATTTTAAACAAATATTATCATTTTTTGCTAATTTCTTAATGGCTTTCATAAAAATGTTTCCAACTACTTGAGGAACTATGCAGGATATTACATGATTATATAAGACTAAGAAATTTGAAAGACATTTTAAATACATAAATTGTTAAATTAATAACATGATAAGCAAAGTTTTTCTGTATATGATTATGTTTTTAGTTTTTAGAAATTTTTCACTCAAATAAATTGCTACTATATTTATGTATAATAGCTATGCATTTTCATATTACTTATCTAACAGGAAATAGTTGACTAATATATATTTCATTTATCTTTCAAAGGAGAAAAACACTGTTAAAATTAAAATCCTTATTATCTCATTTTAAATGTAGGCCACCCAATTCTGGCTTTGCTAGTGTTTCTATTGCTACATTATTCAAAAATACATAACATTGTTTTCCTTTCTGTTTACTTAGGTCAGTGTAATTTGGTGTGATATGCAGTAAGATTAACTCTGATTTCATTTCATTTTTAACCAATATCTTGGGCCAATGAGAGATAGTAATGCTATGGAATGTCATAACGTCATAATGAATTCAAAGTGGCACAATGAAATGACATCTGGCACAATCCTCACACAGTGAACCAAAGTTGAGGCTAAAAATAAAATAAATAAAAATGTTTTTCTTCTTTCTTCCCAGCTCATGCAAACCTGAATGTTATTTTTAACATCTTACAGCTTCGCTGTACATAGGAGGGAGAGGATATGCTAAAATAAAAATGCATACATACTCTGAAGATGAAGCAATGAGATATGTGCTTCAGAACAGTGATCACTTTAGCTTATTTTATGTGAGCTAAGAAAAATCCTGTGAAATCAAAGAATTTTATGGTTCATTTCTCTGCTGCTATTTAAAATCTGCTAGTCAAAATTAAAATAGCTGATCTTTTAAAAAGCTGCATATTCATACGTAGAATATATATTTTTGTACTTTCTGAAAGAATTCAGTATACTAAACCATGTGGTACCAATACGAGCTTGATTTTACATCCAAATTCTTACACTAAAGTTCTGTGCTGAGATATTGAAAGAAAGTTAGAGAAAATCATCTGAAGATCACTATTAAACTGAAATGCTATTGTTGGTGTTTACAAATACATTATTTTAATATACCTCTTTCTTCAAAGACATCTAATAGTGATCATCTAAAACTTCCTGATAATTTACTAGATAACATGTTTGAATCATGTTTGAATAGTTTTATTCCAGATTTTTCATCTCTGTAAAAGGTACTGTATTTAAAGAAATATGGCTAAGTTGATTTTTATTTTATTCATTTGAATATCTTTCTATTCCTTTTATGCAATCATGTTGTCACATTACATCAAGATCTACATATATTTGCATGTATGCATTCTACAAAATAAAATCTTTATTAAGGACAGATGAAAGATAATATTAAATTTTGTTACAAAACTTGTTATTTTTTAGTCTGCTGGTTACATCTCTCTCTCTCTCTCTCTCTCTCTCTCTCTCTCTCTCTCCCTCTCTGTCTCTCTGTCTCTCTCTTTGTGGAACTAGGGATTGAACTCAGGCCCTTATGCTTGCCATGGAAGTGCTTATTCTGAGCCATCTCCCTGGCCCCGCATTTCTCTTTTACAGTAGAGCAATAGTAGCCTAATCAGGATTCCTTCTGATCCAGCCCTATACAGGGATTAAACAGCTGTGTAACACTGAAAGCTCATCCCCACCTGTTCTACTTGGCTGCAAAAGCACGCAATCACCGTGTAAGCATCAGAATATATACAAGGACGTGTCTTCATATAGCACCTTTAAACTTTGGCCAGAGTCTCACTGCTTCTTGCTGTTTCCATGGTGATAAGCATCAAGCTTCATAGGGCTCAGTCACCAGGACTCTCAAGTCTCTTCACTGTACTATTTCTGCTCTTCCTTCCCAATGAGTATCCCCAAAGCCTGAGGAGCAAGCCATTCTCAAGTATGAAGGTGATTTAGATCTCACCTCACCTTACGCTCTCAACTCATTTGCAAATTCAGGTTCTGGGCCTGGTTTAAGGCTCCCCATGCTGGCGCTCCCCTTGTGTACCCTCCTCCTCACAGGACTTCGTCCATTGGCTTTCTTCCCCACTGCTCCCACTCCTCGGAGCCCTGGCCCCTGAGCTCCAGCGTCCAAAGCACACATCACGCCGTCACCGCATGCCTTCTCTTCCTATAGATTTCTGCTCAGTTTTCACTCTCACCCCAAGTCACCTTTGCACTCAGGTGACTTTAAGACCATGCCTCCCACAATCATGTTATCTTTTCACCACATTTTATGGTCTTTGAAGTTATTGTCAACAGTGCTTTTTAGTGTCTTTGCTAATATTCTGGTTTTCCCAATTTCATAGAAGCTGCTGGAGAACAGACAATACATCTGTTAGCTCAGAGCTCTGCTTTCTTAGTCCAGGGGGATCAGTGGGTGGTGGCCACCCCACGGATATCTATTGAATGATGGAGTGAAAGTTATAGATACTTGTAAATAAATTAGAAATCGCATGCATTTAGAATAAAATGTCAATGTATATTGTATATGTATATATAGCACTGGTAATTTTGAATTTGTTCCACTTTGTAAATGCACTGAACTTTACACTTGCTTTATGATATACTGGTTTAAGATATCTTCTATTGTCTTTCACATTTTAAGAGGATTTGTATGTGTTCTTCTATTCAAACCGTTTGCAAAATATTTAAATACTAAAATGTGAGTCTTTTTATTGTTCTTTTTAGGGAAAAAAGTAATGTCTGATTTGCTACTGGGGGGCATGTAGAAAAACAAACTAACATACAGGAGGACTAATGTCGTAAGAATTTAATACAACTTCCTAAGACTTTTCCTTCCACTGTTTTGCTATATTTTTACTTTGCTTTGTATTTTTATTTTAAAGAGTGTAAAACAATGAAAAGAATGGTACAGAATTTCAAAATAACAGAGTAGGAATTCATAATGTTATTGCACATTGTTGTATTACTTCCCCAAAGTAGTTGCTCAAATTATAATATATGGATATGCAACATTGATTGAACAATGGAAGCATAAACTGTTATTTCAAGATATAACCAACAGTGATTTTTAGTTTCTTTATTTAGTTTTCTTATTTGTCTGTAATTTTCAAAGTCAGTTTAAGCATATGAATTATAAATTATACATTTATATGTAATATAATCATACTTACTGCAGCTGATCATTCCTTTCCACTCCCCCACCCACCCTTCTGCCCTGTCCTGTTCTGTCCTTATTCTTGCCTGTTTCTCTCTCTCTCTCTTTCTCTCTCTCTCTCTTTCTCTCCTGTTTGAAGTCTTCTTTCTGTGTCCCCCGTACTGTTCCCTCCACCCTTTTCTTGTTCTTATTTCCCTCACTCTGGTGGTGCGCAGCAGTGATCTGTGCTAATGTTGCTCCCTTGTTTCATCAACTCCTGCGAACAAGTGGGCTTTAGATATTATATTCTCAAAAAAGTCATAAAATGACCAAAAGCATACTGGGTAGAGTAAGGTCTGATTTCTGTATCTCTTCTTACAATTGATACATTATCAACATAAATAGCTATAAAATGAATTTAAAGTCAACTTCCATAAATGTTAAAATAATGTGCTACAGCTAACATGCATGACTGTTAAGCATAAAATAAACCTGCTAGCTAATTCTCAGTGTTTATAGAAGTGAACATTTCATAGTTATGAGATCTATATGTTTAAAATAGTGACAACAACACTGCATCTCGGCCTTGTGGCTAAGATCAAGTGCAGTGACAACTGTGGGAAATGTAATTACCCACAATTTTCTACTTTTTTCAGTTCTTTCACTTTCTCATGTATTCAACTGTCAAAAACTCATTTACATACCTTTTTGAGCTTGATGACTCCCTCCTGGGTATCTTCATCTGTGACAATGTCAAACAAGTTTCCACCATCTCCTGGAACAATATTGTACTCAATTTCTGCATTTTGTCCAAAATCAGGGTCCACTGCTCTTATTCTTCCAATAGCTGAGCCGATAGGAGATGACTCAGGAACTTTCAGATGGAAAATGCCTGCGAAAATACATACATGTATTGACAGTGCCTTTAGTCAAGTACATAACAGTGTTCAATGTCAGTAGTACAATCTATAGAAAATAAATCAAATTTACACGGCTTAGGGAAAAACTGGAAATGGAACTTCTGTAAAATTATGATTATTATTACACAATAATTTCATGTTTCACTTCAGTGGGTCCAGCTGTAAAATTCAAATTTGATATTTAAAATGTGTTAAATTAAAATCACTGCATGGAAATATTTTACATAGTGATAGTATCAAGCACGCTACATTTCAAATGTGAGGGTCGAATTCTTATGATCCTTGGTTCCAAATAGAGAAGACACCAACTGATACAAATACAGAAGAATCTAGGATGCAAGAATAACAGTACAGATGATGAAAGAAATACAAAATGGGAATATAAAGAGATGGAAGGCAGACAGTCATAGACAGAGGTATTTATCTATTACTATACAGTTAAATTTGTGTATCATAAAAAGTACTATAATAAGTATAAATCAATAAAAACCTACAGTGATATGTTCTTTCAGATTCACCATTGTCAGCATGGAAAGTAAAATGATTATTCATGCCACCAGGTGGGGCACATACACAGCTATGGAAGTGATACTGAATTACAAAACTAAAGACTACTCCAAAACTATGAAAAGTTTTAAGCCCTGTAGAAGTAAAATTATACATACTAAAACTTTTCCTTATTATTTAAAAGTATGGCATGAAGAAAAATGTGCACGCAACTGTTGGTATCTCATCGATACAAGAGTCAATATTATACACAAATTGAAGCAAGGAAAATTATAGAGGAAATAAAACTGCAGATCAAAATTAAACGCAGAAAGGCGGAGCTCAGATTTTGATACTGATTGTATTTCATTCTATTAATGGATTTTGACTATTTAACTTCACATTGCTAAAACAAACATTGGTTACCTTTATAGAAAAAAAGAATGGAGAAATTAAATTAGGAAGGTAAAGTTCATTAAACAAATCACATTACAATATTACTGTTATCAGTCTTAAGAATATTTGAAAAGCACAATCCACCTGTAGAGTCACTTTCTCATTCACAATTATTTATAAATGTTTCATTTTTTTCAAATTTATTGCATCCAGTATTAATTAACTCTTTACATTTACCCGTTACCCACCATAGGATTTGTAAGTTATGTACCAATTAAATTTATTTATATTCTCTGGACAGCATTTAATGAATAACAATATAGTTCTTCTTAGAAGAGATAAGCATTCAACAAACACTTTTTTATTGAAAGTGTAAGACAGAAGACACACTTTTTGGGCTGGAAAATATTGGGATATTTTATAACGGAATTACTCTTATATCTACTGTCAAAGGGGAGATGAGCTATTCTTCTAAGATAATACACCTTAAAGTGTAAATAAGTAAATAAGCAGTGTGGAGAAAAAGAATAAAGCCTCCAGTGGCAACACTGAAATGCTATACAGACTTTAGGAAGAAGTCTAAGTGAAGGAAAATCAAATGATTTGATCCTACTTGTAAGTATTTATGCACTAGGATAATTGCTATTTTAAAAAAATATAAATACTTAGCATAGTGGTTATCAGATGTTTAATGGTTGTGAAATTTATAGTAGGGTCTGAAGTTGAAAGAACTAGGTCAAGGAGGAAAAGTAAAAATATAGGTTATTTTCTCTAGTATCTCTAGAACAAACAGGGGAAGATCTTTAAGATGAGAGTGTCTGCTTTCAAATAGCCACAAGTGTGAAAGGAAAATTGAATGCACCATTTGCCTCCTACTTTCTTTAGGGCATAAATATTGTGCAGGAAACTCAATTGGTAAATATAGCAAAATTCTAGTAAAGGACTCTAGAGATATTAGAAAATATGGATATTGTTGAATGTCTATTGAGTATAACAAGAAAACATGAGACATATTTGTTCAAATTGTACTAAACTCAGGGACACACCCCAAAGGGCATAGAGACAAATATAGTTATCATTCATTTCACTTTTGTTCTCTTTTTAGGCCTATTAACTGGAAGTCCAGTTTTGTACAAGCTGTACCTGCATGGGTCTGCCACTGTGTGACCTGCTTAAAGAGATAGAAGCAGCAAACCTTGGATTGACTGAATAAGTGGGCAAGCTACAGCCTCATGGTAATGTCAGAAAGTCGCGAATTTTTCTGGAGAAGATAGAAAGCTAGAGGTTTTGGTAAATAGTGAAATATAAATCCATCTTGGTCAACATATTTAGTTAATAATCTCATTGTTAAAATTTAACAGGGAAAGGGATGAAAATATTTGGGAGGGAATTTCAGAGGTTGCCTGAAGGGTGTATCAGAGCACAGGGTAGCAGTTAAGGGCTTGGAAACGTGTATCTTGTCCTATGTGAGCTGTCCTGGGAGAACAATTTCAAGATAATGGTAGATTCCTAAGTTAGCTTTTCATCTGAAAAACTGATCAAAGACAAAGTAAAAGAGATAAATTTGAGAGGAAATAATATAGTCAGAATAAACTCTAAGGGACTGGGTGATTACATGTGAAGAGGTAGGCCAAAATTGAAATACTCCAATAAAAAAGAATATGAAAGATAATCAATGTGATATTCAGTAATGTCAACTATAGCTAAGACAGTTTCCATATTAATATAGTATGCTAAGATATGAATTTCACAGTTTTAAAATCATGTTTTATGAGACCTAAAACAAAAAAATAAACATTTGAAGATATTCTTTGTAGTGCTCTATCAATATCTTAAGTATGCAGCTAATTTGAATATGTGGTTGTCTTAGAGCATGCAGACAGGTTTCATTTTTTTTCTTTTTTTTTGGTCTTTTTGAGACAGGGTCTCACTATGCAGTTCAGGCTGGCCTTAAGCTCACTTTGTAGCTCAGGCTAGCCTTGAACTCACAACAATCTTCCTGCTTCAGCCTCCTGAGTGCTGGGATTACAGGCCTGCGCCACGACACCTGGCTTCATTATTTTTTAATAACTTTGGAAAACTTGGAGATAATTGAAAAAGTAGTGTTGTCTAAATATGCCTTAATTCATATCTAAATTAAGATACGATCAAAGTAAAATAGTGGATCACCACTTACATTCTTTGTGCCTTGAGGTTGTAGTGTATATAGAACTGAAATACACAGAGCAGTGGGTTTTGTGTTCTGTATAAAGCAAACATACATTTTCGAATGGTAGATGACATACACGTTCATTAATACATGCATTTCTCAAGAACATATTGTAGCTGGTAATAAAGACTACAGAATATGAAATAAGTCAGAGAAACTATGCATTAGTCATGCCAGATTGTTTGGGCTATTTTCAGTGATTTGACATTTTATTATTTCTAGAATCTCAACAGCAATAAAGCTGGGGTCATTCAGATTAACTTGAAACTCTATGCTCATCTCCCACCGTGCCAAAATCAGATCATTTGTGATGTACTATGTAATTACAGCGTTATCATCTTCCAGGCATCTTGCTTCTGACGCATATGAAACATCTTAATGGCACTACCTGTACAAAACAGATTAAGAAATAAAACAGGTGACAAGAGATGAGCCACAAAGTCAATAAAAATAGACTTACATATTCATCAAATACACACACTATGCTTAACAAAATCACTATGTCTTATAGAAGAAATAAAAAAAAATTACTTATAGTCATGTAAGGAGGAAATACAATCATGTGAAGGTTTTACACACAAAGCTCAGAGATAATTACAAAGAAAAAGAGTAACTATTAGTGATGTTAAGCAGGTGCATACTAGCAACATGGTCATTGGAAAAAAATACTTTTATTACAATTTAGTATTTAGTGCTTTCACTGTGTGTGAGGTAGTAGTGAGCATGTCTTTGCCACCTAAGGCTGAAGGATGTCAGACACATTTCCCTACCAGGCACACAGTTGTAATACCAGTGGCACTAGAGAGGTTTAGGCTGGAGGCTAAGGGGATTGATGCTGACATGGACTGCATAGTGGTTAAAGGACTGCCTGAACTACAGGGAGAGATCCTGTCTCAAAAAACAAAAAGAAGCCAAAGAAAACCCAAACTACTTTTTTCTTTTGAGAAAATTCTCCAATATGAACATAAACATCAAAAGATATATATTTCTAACAAGATAAAAGATAACTGCAAAATTTACTCAGATATATAATAATAACTGTATTAAATGAATAAATTTAAAAATTCAGCAATATAAATAAAAAAGAAAGAACATGTGATAATCCAATACAGAGTCACTTTTGACATATATATGTTTACAGTAATAAGCGTATACGTGGTTACAAAATTTACACAGCGATATCTTGGTTCACGAGTGTAACTCATACTAGAATTTTTGTGGTCACATTTGTATTTATGTGAGAAAGATGTCTAAGGTTTGTCATCCAATGCAGAGTTTGCAAACATAAAAATATGTTCCAGTGCTTCTGGTTCTGACTGAAAGTATTTGTAAACAAGAGCACTTGTGAACCATGCTGCCACTATGTTCAGCTGGACATAATAATGATCTATGTATCAAAAGAAATTAATGTGGTAGCATTTAAAATATCAGGATATTGGAAACCTTGGAAGGTTGCACAGTCATTATTTCAAATTATAAGAAAATTAGACATTTTAAATGCTTGAAAAACATACCTGATGTTACCCAAATAGACTACTAAATAACTATGTGAATTCACACTGAAAATTAAGAAAATGAATATATACCCAAAAGACTGTTAACTATCTGAAACTCAATAAAGCATTACTGATTATTATCGATGATCTTTTAATGTAAACAATAGTACTTTTTCTAAAGGAATGGTAATATGTAACAGGAACATACCTGTAAAAGCAAGGGCATGAAAGAGAAGTAGTTATCAAGGTAGTTCTGAAAGGTTATTTTTCATATCTTGACAATTGGGTGATGCAGGAATAAAAAAATATTTTGGTGACTGAAAGACATTTTTAGGCATAGATTTCCTTGAGGCATAAAACTCTATTGTCAAATTGAGTAAAAGGAAGAGTCCTCAGGAAAGATCCAATCCCCATAACTAGGTTTCATTCAAGCTGATTTTTAGTCAGGTACATTAAACATACTGTGAATGGAATCATTCAGCAGGGACAAAGAAATCCACTCTACTCTTCCGCGGGATGAGTGGTGGCTGATTGTGTTTCTGGAAGTGTCACGTATTTGGCACATAGCTTTGCTGCATGAGATTACTTGACTTTTAAAGGCTCAATGGGAAAAAATTAATGAAAGTAAAATAAGTTTGAGCATAGCAGGATACAGGATACAAAATCAATACGCAGAAGTCAATAGCATTCCTCTATACAGATAACAAATACACTGAAAGGGAAACTATAGAAACAATAACTTTCACAATAGCACCATGGAAAATGAAATACCTTGGGATTCACTTAACCAAGGAAGTCAAAGATCTTTTCATAGAAAATTACAACACCCTAAGAAAAGAGATTATGGAGGATTTCAGAAAATGGAAAGATATTCCATGCTCCTGGATAGGAAGATCCAACATCATGAAGATGGCCATACTCCCAAAATTGCTGTACAGATTTAATGCAATCCCTATCAAACTGCCACCAACATACATACCAGATATAGAGAAATCAATCCTAAAATTTATTTGGAACCACAAACGACCTAGAATAGCAAAGGCAATCTTGGCCAATCAAGACAAGGCAGGAGGCATCACAATTCCTGATTTAAAATTATACTACAAAGCCACTGTGATAAAATCAACATGGTATTGGCAACAAAATAGACCTGAGGATCAGTGAAATAGATTAGAAGAT
>PVKA01010932.1:49741-62831 GCA_004027165.1 Ctenomys sociabilis | reverse complement strand
GGGCAAGAACACAGGAATCTGGAAGACTGGCTTTGTATTTCTTCATTCTCCCAGATGGCACTTCTGGCCAAGGTCCTGCAGGGTGACAGAAAACACTGTCCACACACTGAGCATGGAGGACTGGGGAGGGGAGACAAATGGAGGTGTTAGGGGAAATGTGTGGGAGGAGGGCAGGTACAGGCAGAGTGACCTGAACTAATGTTACTTTTTCTTCTCTCCTTTTAATATTCTGAAGTTTTGGATTTGGATGTATCTGTGCATTGGAATTTATTAGAGACAAGCAAAAGCACACTTGCTCATTGGAAGGCTACATTTGAGTGGTGGTTGGAGTTGCAGAGGTGGGGACCCCAGGATGAGACCCATCTGGTGTTTGGTGAGAGTACTGTCTTCTACATAGTTGGAAGAATAGTGTCTTCATTTTGTGATAGGTGTTACCCTGTGGGACCTAAGAGATGAGTCAAGGTTAGTAAAGAAAGTGGTATATGCTTGGCATGTTGTGGTTGGTACTGAAGAAAAGGTGACCCGAATTTGAACATCCCGCTTGAGTTCTTAGCAGCTGGCAGTGGCTCCTCCTGTCTGCTGTTGTGCTGTCGGGCTGGTACTTGCTCACTGCCAAGGGTGAGCCGCTGCTGTTCACAGTGCCAGGTGGACAGGCCTCTGCTCCCTCCCAGAGGGTGGCTGCACAGTTCTCATAGCCACCCTCGCTGGGGAGCAGCATCTGAACCCAGCACCTGTGCTCTGTGGTCCAAGAGGGGGGAAGTAAGGCTGTGGGTGCAGTCCCAGGTGTGGGAACCGAGGGTGCCCTAGTGCCTGTCCACTGGGAGGCCCTGTATTCTCTGGCCTTATGTACCTCTCAAGTCTGTGAAATCTACTTTTTACCTACAGATGGAGATGGCCTCCCTTGTTGTTTTCCTGAGTCTGATTTTTAAATTATTTTCCTCATTTATCCTTTCATTGCAATCAGGATTTTTCTGAATTTTTATTCTTTCTTTCTTTTTTTTCTTTTTTAACCTCTATGCTTATGCCTGGGTAGCAGTTAAGGAACACAGTGAACCAATGAAGCCATATGTCCTTGGAGTATTATTGAGTAGAAAATCTACTGGCATAGGGGTCTTCATGCTAAGACTAGGTTCCCAAACCATGAGAGCCATGCTACTATACTGCCAGTTTGCTTTTGGAACTTTCTGAACTTAGAATTTTCTCAGTTTCATGGAGGGTCATGTACTAATTGTGTTTCCTGTTAATTAAAGAAGGTTGTAGTTCAGAAGTCAGACACCAGCCTTCAGCTGAGTCAGTTTGATAGGTAGATATGGAGGTGGCAAAGTAGGTCAACGTACAGACACTGAAATATAACAAAGTTTTCTTAAGGAAGGAGATTTTCTAGTAGCGCTTGCTTGCAGTACAGAGTGATTCCATTCATGGTGGAGAGGTGATGCGCATGCCTAATATGCCTTAATTCTTTTCCCATTCCCTCCCCTTCCTTTATCCCTACTGTCACTACCTCTTGGTTTCCTTTTCTTTTGTAAAAGATCTATGTCCATGTTTGTTATTATCTTGTAGTTTACTCTTTATTTATGAACAGTGGAGTCTCAGTCTACCATGAAGCATGCCAGGTTTTATTGTATATTTCCATAGGTAATAGGAAAGGACAAAAAGTTTGAGACACTGTCTTTGTGAACCCAGAAAGCTCTCCTGAATGTTGCAGAAGAAAGAGGAAATCTAGAAGGAATACATCTATTTTGAAATTACAGTGCATTATTATTACATGTAGTCACTGTGTCCTAGAAAGGACACTTCCTACATTTCATCCATCAGTCTCAACCCTTGACTCTACCATTCTTACCACCAAAAGTTATAAGCATTTAAGATGACAGCTGTGCCAGTTATCCTGACATGATAATTACCTGATGCGTACGTGTATCAGAATATCACAGTGTGCCCATAAATGTATATTATTGTGGTTTAATTTTGTTTTTTAATTTTAAAAATTAAAAAAAAAATCCCCAGTGGGGTCTGGAGTGCAACCTGTTAGAAAAACATGAACACATCTGCAGTAAAATGTAAATATTCATGCTGAGTGGGATGAATAAAGACAAGAAATTGCTTTATGTTAATTCAGGTCACATTTTGACAAATGCCATATGGTTTATTTTGGTTTTATAACTTCTTGAATATCGGGTCTACACTATTTGGAAGGTTTTACATCAGACCTTTAGCAAGTTGTTTTTTTTGGCAAGGGAGGGTGGACAAGTGAGTAGCAATTTTCAAAGTTATATTTTTTTTCTAGTAAGCATGCATGAGTTTATAATCACAAAAAAAGTTTACAAGCATGCATATAAAATAGCTAGAAACATGTTTAACAAATCTGTACAGTGTTTCTATTGGCATCTGTAGACATTTTTTCCCTTGATATTTCAAACTTCTGTAATTATATTTCACATAGATTTAACTTTCTTAGATGATAGTATCAGGGGACAAATAAATATGGCAGTCATGTGACATTAATTAAAAAACTAGTATGGAAATGTTCAGTTCCTTGGAGTACCCAGCAGGTAAGTGGGGGCCGCCCCTTTGGGGATGTTCTCATAGGGCACCTTCCCAACCTCTGATAGCGCGGTCGGGTGCACAGGAGAGGCCAGCTGTGACGGCCAAGGCAGGACTGCCGGTGGGCTCTGTGCGAAAGCCTGATGGCCTGACAGCCACGCGAGCGTGGTGACCTGGCACCTCTTAAGAGGCCTGGAGTAGCCAGTGGAGTTGGTGTGAATGGGCTTGACTGAAAAGGACCTGGACACGCCCCTCAAAATGGAAGGAACTTGGAATTTCATGTATGAAATATAGATGGGGTGGTTGATTGTTTAAATCACTCAGCACATAAGGACCTTTGTCATTCATAGTCTTTATATTTTTCTGTATTTCTATCACAATATATTCAGGTGTTACCTTTTCCTGTTGAATTGTATAATTATTGTTTTATGTTGCTAAAATAGCTATAGAGTATTCCAGGCATTGGTTTACGTAGTTTATTTCTTTTATATTCCTGTTTCTAATTTATTTATATGTGTTACAAATAACACCTTTTAGTACCTGTATCTGTTCCCTTTCCCCCCAGCATACGGGGGCTGACTTTTAGGAAAGATTTTCTGAATGCATGAAGAGCTGAATGTTAATTCCCTAGGCATTTTTGAGCCCCTGCTGTGTGCAGGGCCCTGTAGATACACAGGTTACATATTTTTGTTTTCCTTTTTTTTTTTGGTGGAACCAGGGATTGAACTCAGGCCATTGTGCTTGCCAGGGAAGTGCTTATTCCACTGAGCCATCTCCCCAGCCCCTACAGGTTACATTTTATTTTATTATTATTATTATTATTATTTTTTTTTTTTGCCTTTTTGAGACAGGGTCTCACTATGCAGTTCAGGCTGGCCTTAAACTTACTTTGTAGCTCAAGCTGGTCTCGAACTCACAACAATCCTCCTGCCTCAGCCTCCCGAGTGCTGGGATTACAGGCCTGCGCCACCACGCCCGGCTACAGGTTACATTTTAGAACCTTCACGAAAGCTGTGTGCCTTTCCTGGGATTCTGTCCTTTTCCTGGCATTCACCTGGTTAGTTCTAAATTCCCCTTGGCAAGTAGGGCCTCTGCATGTCCCAGAGTATTTTAGGCTTTTCTGTACTTCACCTTTGCGTCTGATCATAGCTGTCAATATGTAATTATTCTGCTATTAATTTCTTTCTGCCTTCCGCATTAGACTGTTGGTTCAGAGGACAAGTATGTCTGATTTGTTTCCCTTGATACCCTCAACGCTTAGCACATTTTACCTGCAGATAGCAAGCACTCAGATCTCACTAATAAATGAATACATGCATAAAAACCCTTGAGTTAAACACATGTTTACATTTGATTTTCACTTTAAGAAATTTAAAAGATTAGGAGTAAAGAGTAGATTGGTTTGATAAGGGCAATGATACATTTATAATAAAATGGTATATTTGTTTCTTCTAACCTGTCTTATGCCTACTGCACTGGGCCATCTTGGCTCGTTTTCTTTTTTCTTTTTGCAGAACCAGGGATTGAACTCAGGCCCTTGTGTTTGCCAGGGAAGCACTTATTCCACTGAGCCATTTCCCCGGCTAGCAGTTGCTTCTCTATGCAGATCCTGCTTTGTTATATCACTATGAACATTGAGCTTTATTATTTCTTATTAGTTTTATCCAGATTTTCTTATGTTTTTCCTCTGTTATTATCTGCTTCCTCATACCTGTCTTTTGCTGGACTTTATCTGATAGCTGGACTTACCCTGATCTTTATACCTTTTTAAAAACTTAACTTCTTGAGGGAAGGGATAGTGTGATCTTCAGTAGTGTCTCAGGGGGTGAGGGGGGAGGCTGATAATTGTTTTGTTACTTGTGAGAGGCTTAAGAAGATCTCTTTTTAAATTTTTTTTTTTTAAATGTATGTTTTGATATATTCCCTTGATCAAGTGGAGAGCTGTTCTTTTGTTGTTTTGCTTGGTATCAGGGATTTAACTCAGGACCTTATGTTTGCCAAGCAGGTGCTTAAGCCACTGAGCTATCTTCCTAGCTTGAGAACTGTTAAAAAAAGGATGATGATGATGATGATTTTTTTTTTTTTTTGGTACCAGGGATTGAACTTCGGACCTTGTACTTGCTAGGCAGGTGCTAATGCTGCTGAGCTATCTCCCCACTCCTTAAAAAAAGAATTATTATCAAATAAAAATACTTTTACCAAAATTGATCTTGTTTTATTTATTTTTGCTAAAAATACATAGTCAATGATTTTAAAGGAAAATTTTCTAGTCTCATGTTCAGGATTAATAGCTCTTTATTACTATTGCCTTAACTTACAGGGTGTTTCCTGGTTGGGTTTTGAATTTGTTTCTTGGAATAATACTTTTTAGGGCCAGTGTTTTTAGTACTGCTCTGTTATGATTGTAATTTTTGTCACTTCCCCATTCTTGCCCACTTGGACTCTGGATGTGCTCCACCTCCTACATAATCCCATCAGGATTGACAAGGGTCACTTGTAAGATCAGGAACCTCTGGCCCAGGAGACTGCAGTGAAGTCTCTTCTACTTGTAGATCTTCTTATGTATGATGGAAACTGGCAAGTGACTCACCAGGGGTGGAAGCCTGGAAAACAGCCTGCCGGGAGGTCAGGTCCTCTTTCCCATACCACACTGACACCCTTTTGAAGCATCCAGAGAACCTGAAGAGCAGGAACTGCCAGTCAGACTGACTGAGCCCTTGATATTCCTTCAGCAAAAGAGGGCAACTCACCCAGGGTGAGAGGAAGTGGGAGGGTGGAGGAGGAGCAGGGCCAGGAGGGTGACCTTGTGTTTCTGTTGTTTTGTAGGCTGCCTGGTCTTGTCAGTGGGCCTGGGGAAAGGATTCACATACTTCCATTATGGCTGTCCCTCCCAAGCTGTTGTCCTGTCTGTTTCATCAAGGCAGGAGAACTGCTACCCATTTTGTCCTTGCCATGTGTCATAGTCCAGTATTGCTTGTGATCCCTGGCATTGAGCTCATACCTAATCCCAGTTCCTTTAGCATTTGGAATTCTAGGCCAGGTTTCTGTGGGTTCTGAAAGCTGAAAGACTGAAGGCTTTTTATAAGTTGTATTTACCTTTGCCACTGACATGTTCTAAGGGCCAGTTGATTTTTGTCTTGGTTCACAGCCTTATGGAGAGTCAAGGAATATAGCTCCAGCATTAATGCTCTTTTGACCATTTAGGGAGCTCTTTTGGGGGGAAGAGAGATCCTTACCTGCTATATTTAGATAATTTATTGTGCAGTGGTTAAGATTTAGGCTTTGGATTAGAGAAATGCCAATTGAACCACACTGTTATTCCATCCTGCTCTGGAAAGAATGGCAATCATTAGGAAATCAAATAATAACAAATGCTGGTAGGGCTGTGGAGGAAAAGGAACCTGCCTTCATTGTTGGTGGGAATGCGAAGTAGTGTACTGTAGAAAAGGATGGAGAGTTATCAGAGAATGGAACATAGAAATTCCGTGTGATCCAGTGACCCCCCCCCCCCCCCATCTCCCTGCCAGGTATTGTCCCCAGAAAGCTTAGGGCATTATACTGCAGTGATACCTGCATGCCAATGTTGATAGCAGCACCGTTTCTAATAGCTAAATCCTAGAAGCAGGCTGCACACGCATCAGTACATAACTGGATAAAGAATATGTATCTGCATATAATGGAACACTACTTGGCTATAAAGAAAGCTATGAAGAAATCTGAGACATTTGTTGGAAAGTAGATGCCTCTAGAAAATATAATGTTGGGTGAAATAGATCAGACAGACATGCAAGCTTGAGTGCTGGGTGGTATACTTCATTTGAGTGAGGCAAGGTACAAACAAAGAAAATGATTAAAGATGGGTAGAAGGGGACAAGGCAGTAGATTTGTTCAATAAAGAAAGGGTCCAAGGAAATAAGGAGAGGATTAAGGGAGAAAGAAAGGGGAGATGAGAGAAATAAGAGCATGTCAAGTGCAAGAACCTAATAACCCAAGTCAACGTAAACATTATAAACCATTACTTGTGCTAACACAAATGGCGTCAACAGACATATGGTCCTGGGAAGAGGACCAGAGGGCGGGGAAGGGGGTTAAAAAGCTGTAGCGTGCACGTGTCATCACTCTCCAGGATGGTTGCACACTGCAGGCATTACAAACATGGATTAATTAAATAAAATGAACTATTAAAGAAAAGTTTATTGGGTTGTGTTAAGCCATTAAAAAACTTAGGCTTTGCAATTAGGACTGGGTTTGAGTCATTTCATTCCCAAGCCTCAGTGACTTCCTTTTCAAAATGGGGATAAAAATACTGAGTGCCTCAGAAGGGATCTTATGAATTGGGCTGTAATGCGTTTGTACTGGCCTAGCGTGCAGTAACGCTGTGGTGTCGACAGCTCCTGCTGGTGTTCTCCTTCGGTTACCCCTGCCCACAAGTCATCCAGCCTGGGAGTTGGCTTCTAGGCCTGTTTTCTCTGGCTCTTATACCCATGTAGTCACCCAGTGTGGTTGGCTTTTAATTATAGTTTGTTCTCTAGTTTGGGAAATTTTGGAGTTTTCCCTTTTCTTGATTCCTGCCATCATGACCTGTGTGCTGTTGGATACCAAACCACATCTCTTGCCTTGGTTTTGTCTCCGCCAACCTTCTCTGCACATGTTGCTGCCAAACCTTGCTACACTAGCAAGGTCTCTGCCTGGCTGAAGCCCCATGGTGACACCTTACTCTGCATGAATCAAAGACCAAACCTCATAGGTGATACCTGCTTGTCCTGGTGCTTGGTGGTATTTTGACTTATCTCCCACCATTGATTTCAACTTAATACTTGAGCAATGCTTCCTGCCCTGTTCCTGGACGTGCCAGGCCCTTTAGGCTGCTTTGTTAGCCATTCTTTTTGGAGCCCTTCCCTGCTTTTACCTTAGTAGCACCTGCTTATTCTGAGGATGCAACTGGGGGGTCATCTCTTCCATCCCCAGCTTTCCCAGAGAGGTTAGGTGTCTGTTGATAGTGTTCTGTCATCCTCAGGTCTCACGGTGCACTCACTCCGCTGGATCTCACTCTGTTTATCTTTCCTCCCAACAGGAGTCCCCAAATGAAGAACGGAGGACAGGGAGGAAACATGTCCCTCAATTTCAAATTTTGGTGCTCATCTTTATATTTCATATGTGTGACTTGCTCATGAAATGTTTATCAAATCAATAACCGAATTCAAGAATAACTGAACCTTCAGATGATTCCAGGTTTCCTCAATACAGGGCTCTGGGGGCAGAGCTGGGTACATTTCATGATATGGCTGGGTAGCCACAACTGAAGATGTCTTCTGTCCTCAGTCCCTAGGGCCTACGTAGTATGAGATCGTTGACCTTGGGGTATTAGAAAATCATTCTTGGGCTGGGGAGTTGGCTCAGTGGAATAAGCACTTCCTTGGAAAGCACAAGGGCCTGAGTTCAATCCCCGGTTTTGCCAAAAAAAAAAAGAAGAAAGAAATTATTTTTTTATGAGCAGAATATATTTATTGAGGGAAACAAAGCTCCTGTCTGAGAGAGAGACAGGAGGGGGGGCCCAAATAGGTGGTCCCCCTAGAAAATCATTCTTGTGTGTAATTAAAATATTTTTTAATTAATTATAGGCTTAATTCTTATGTGTTTTTTCCCCCCTGTAGAACACTTTGCTATTTTAGAACTGATAGTAGTGTTGACATATTCTTTTTGCATAAAGAACTTCTTCAGTGGGTGATGCTGCAGGTGCACAGTTTTTAAAGTAGTGTCATACCCTGGCGAATCACTTTCTGTGAGCGTGGGTCTGGGGAGGGAGGGAGGGAGAGAGAGAGATCACGTATATTCTGAGACAGAACTCATTTGAGATGTGAAGTACAAGGACCTACTCCCGGGGCTGCAAGAGTCTTAATTTTCTATTGTGAAAAGGTGATGGTCGAACACTGAAAAGCTGAGGGCCTTTGAGGACAGTGCCACCCAATACTGTGATCACTGGCCACGTAAGCTTAAATTGAATTAAAATAACATGAGCAATTCAGTTCCTCATTCACATCCACCCAGTTGCAAGCCCTCCCCCAGGGCACCCATGGGACATGTGAGAGAGAGAACATTTCCACTGCTGCTGAATGTTCCACGGGACAGACTGTCTTAGGTACAAGAGGCTGGGTGGGTACTGTGCCAGTCGTCCTGCCGCAGGGGGGATGTAATAGCTCTGGAAGAAGAATGCTGGTGGAGGCACCACGTAATGGTCATATCACTTTGTCTAGGATATGTAACATTGTGCTGCCTTATTATGGGTGCATGTCTGTGTCTCTGGTGACAACATCCAGACACTGAAATGGTGTTGTGTTGTCTGTCTGGAAGTGTTTTCTTGTATAACTCAGAGGGGAAGGGGCAGAATGAGGGTTGAGGAAATAGGATTGTTTTTCTGCTTCACATTATCATAAAACTTAAAGAGGCTAAAATGTTCCCCTAGAATTAAATATTTACATTTCTTAAAGCCATGAGTGTTTTCTTTATGCGAGGGAGAAACTAACGATTTGTACTGTTGGATAATATAAAAGCACTTTACAAAAATGCCAGTCAAAAACGGGGAGGGCCTTTTTTTCCTTTTGTGTTTTCTACAATGGCCTGAGGAATTAAAGAAGAATAGGTTTAGTTCAACTGGAACCATGCTAGAAATCTCTGTCTTAGAGTACCATGGAACTCAGTAGAATGTGTGTGTGTGTGTGTGTGTGTGTGTGTGTGTGTGTGTGTGTGTATGTCTTTTTGCATGCATGTGTGTTTATTTTTTGTTTCGGCAGTGCTGGAGCTCACACATGGGGCTTTGAGCATGCTAGCAAGCATAGACTCTTTCATAGTGGAGCAACTACTTTTTATATCGAAAACCTCAGATAGCAGTACCTCAGAGGGATGGGAGCGATGGGAACCATCAGAACCAGCATGAGGGCCCCTTGCTGTGCTCCTCCTGTATCAGGTAGCCTCACCTGCGGCTTCTACTTCTCGGCAGAAGGTGTGAGTCCCTGTTCACTGACCCTAGGAGACCGAAGGGCTCTTTTTGGGGTGCTCCGAAGCCTCTTTCAGTCTGTAGCAGGTGGGCACTTTCTTGGGTCCTGGAGAGCTGTTGGCTTTCATGTGGGTGGGCTTTTCCTCCAGCCTGTTTGGAACAGTGAGTTTTAAGTTGAGAAGGAGGTGTGAGCTTGTGGTGGGGGGAATTGTATTCCCACTTTTACCTTCCTGTTTCTCTTCCTGTTGGGTGATGCCTTGTTACTAAGGAACAGAATAGGGGACCTGAATGGTGGAGTACAGTGTGGATAAACAGGTGAACAAAGGGTGTTTATTTTAGATAATAGTCACGATGGTTGTTACAGTGTAGGTGAAGATGATTTCACACCAACATTGTGAGTTTATTTTACCAGTGAAACCTTTTATTTACCCATGGAACGTTAGGATTTTGTAGTTAATTATTTGTGGACTTTGTTCATGATCTTTTCAAAACTCTCAGCTCTGCCTGACTATATTTTACTGAAAGACTTATTTTCTACCCTTCATCTCTTCTTTTGAGAAGAGGCGGGATAGCCTGATGTTATGAAATTTTGTTCTAGAACAGATACGCTGAGAATGAAAGCACATGCCCACGTGTTGGACAGGTAGATTAAATTTCGAAGCCTTAGTTTTATAGACTGTAAAAATGGGAATGCGGTGCTGGGGAGATGCCTCAGTAGAATAAGCACTTCCCAGGCAAGTGCAAGGGCCTGAGTTCAATCCCCGGTTCTGCCCCAGACAAAAAAAAAGGGAATGATAATATTCCACAGACAAAAGAAGAACATATGTGGAAAAAAAAATCAATCATGCTTGTGACTTAGGTATACATTTATATTTTATCCTGCATATTTCCTTAGTGTAATGAAACTGTAAGAAAGAAGCCCAGGGCGAAATCAGTGGGATGATATCAGAACTTATCTTATTAGGCTTCTTGTTTTGTTTTATTGAGACAGGATCTCACAATGCAGATCAGGGTGACCTTGAACTCACTTTGTAGCCCAGGCTGGTCTGGAACTCACCAAGGATCCTCCAGCCTCAACCTCCTAGTTGTACCACAATGCCTGGCTAGAGCTTATATTATTAGAGAATTCATCAGCATATAAAATGAATTGTGATCAGAGGGGTCTGTTTAATAGCAAGTTCCTTTTTAAGACAAATTGCTGTATTCAAAAGAAAACACAGAAGTCAAGGGAAATGAAACTAGAGCTTTGAAAGGATTAGTTGTTAAAAAACAAATCCCTTAATTATTTGGCTACTTTGCTCTTTTAAGAAATATTTATTTACTGATTTGAATCCATATAAGACAAATAGTGAATCCCTCTTCCAAGGTTTTTTTTTTGATTGTTGAAGTACGTTATTACGGATTTGTGTGTCAGGTTTCGTATGACTCTGACACAGAGGAGGTGGGATGAACAATCAAATGTTCCTCTCTAGAACACTGTGCAGAGAGCATAACAAGGAGAACTGAAGTTCCTCTTTCTTCACTGCCTGTGCTGCTGAAGACATGTGTTCACTTGGAGCTGATAGTGTCAGGGCTGTAGGGACAGGGGTGACGAGGAGTGGCTTTGGGACGGGAGCAATCACTCAGAAGGGGAGAGACAGGAGCACAAGGGATGTCACTTCTGGGTGACAGGTGTCATGATGGGCTGGTGTCTTGTCCAGGCGAGAAGAGGGCTGGTCAGGGTGGGGCTTTCTGATGACAAGTAGGACTTACTCCAATGATGACCGAGTGAGAGAGAGCATTGTGGCTAAGGGAACAGCATGAGTGGGGCAAGAGTGTTCCATTCCCGAGATTCTGGTGCCTTGGGGACCCAGTGAACATGGGAGGGACAGTGGTGTGAGGGCACGGTGACCCGTGGATTTCACGGGGCCATCAGATGGCTAAACTCACATCTTCTACTCTGGGAAGGTGGGTGGTGGTGGTGATGAGTGTGGAAATCACCCATATGAAGGTGCTGTGGGAAGCTAGCCTCGCTGGGGTCTTGAGCGTGTGGCTGCGGAGGCAGCGGGTAGAGGGTTTGGCCCAAGGTGTCAGGAAGCAAGGTGTGAGGGTGTTTGTGTGCACATGTGTCTGTTGTGGGATCTTGGGCCAGCAGAGAGGGGCATGTGTCTGGGAGGTGCCAACTAGGCCGGCTTGATAGGATAGGACCGAGTTTAACGTGTTCACAAGGGCGGTGAGCTTCACAGGTTTCACTGCTGCCTGCCCGGTGAGTCTGACTTAATTTTATTAGTAAAAACCCCGGTAGAAGTGGTTAGATCCATTGGTACCACCAGTGGTCGAAGGCAGTGGGAACATGTTGAGCCTTGGGAATGGATGGCAGAAACTGCTTGCAAAGTGCAGGATGTTGCCCGGGGGAAACTTTGCTGAAATGGGACTTCTGTGTTACTTGTATTAATTTTAGTTACAAGACAGAAAGTGTAGAATGAGAAGCTTTGGTGTGCTTAAGAGCACAGTAAACCTGGCATGGTGATACACACCTGTGATCCCATCGGCTCGGAGGCTGAGGCTGGAGCATGGGGAGTTTGAGCCCAGCTTGGACAATTTAGAAATTCAGCAAGACCCTGTCTCAAAATTAAAAATAAATAAATAAATAAAGGGCTGGGGATGTAGCAATATGAAGGCAGTGGTTCACTCTAGTACTGCAGAGATAACAACCAAAATGTGATAGGTCAGCGTGCTTGCATTGTTCCTATATGTCTTGACCAGTTTTCCAAGATGCAAAGGCAGGTATAGGATAGTATGTCTGAGAACTGTTAGGGAAAAAGTCTGATTTTGTTCTTTAAGGGAAAAGTTTGATAATGAATACAGTTATAATGCTTTGTTTATTTATACTTATTTTTTCAAAGTTATTTTATTGGGTTTGCTATTGGTTTATTTTGGTGACTGGGTATAATATAAAGTCAAGTTGTTATCTCTTAGTTTTTGTAGAAGGATCAAGAAGGGATATGTGTTCTATCACTGGATAAGAGAGTGGATTATTTAAAAAAGTAAACAGAAAATCCTGAAGTCAATTTAAGCATTTTATAGTCCTGTCAGAAATAATAGATTTATGCTCAATTAACCACATTTTTATGCATTCCCATCTGAAATTTTATTTTCAACTTTTTATTTCAAAATTTTATTTTCAACCCTCCCCTCCCCTGCTCTTTTTCTTTTCTCTTTTTCTGTTTGGTGCAGGGCCTCACTATACCGCTCCGACTTGCAGTGATCCTCCTGTGTTCAGCCTCACTAGTGCTGGGATTCTAGGCATGAGCCATCATGCCCACCGTACTCAGTGGCTGCCTCAGTGCGCCCTGAGGTGGGGCCCACAAGGCTTGTAGTGCAGGGGATTGTCTGGCTGTCTGGCTGTCTCTTCCTCCCCTCCTCTCCCTCCCCTTCTCTTCCCCTCCATCTCCTTCTGTTCCCCCCTCTCCCCTCTCCTTCCCCTTCTTCTCGCCCCTCCTTCCTTTTTCTCTCCTTCTCCTTTTCCCTCCCCCTGCCATCATCCCTCCCTTCTCCCTCTACCTCTCCCCC